>PVJX010040776.1:0-14999 GCA_004027295.1 Dolichotis patagonum | reverse complement strand
CCCAAAAATAAGAGGACATATTATGGTAATCATCCTTAATTTCCTCAACTTAATCTGAAGCCCTTTATAACTTATACTGTCTTATTATGACTGATCTTATTTGAATCTGGGTTGTTAGATTGCTACTTTGTATTGACTGATTTTATTTAAATCTGTTATGATAGCATCAAGTCTAAGAGTATAGGCAACTACACTGAAGATGACAAGATTCACTAAGATACCCACTCTGGTTTGATTATCACTTGCTTTTGAAGTCTTATAATGTCTCCAATGCTTTTTTTTTATTAATGTTGTTATATAATGCTGAGACATCATGTTAACGATTGTAGATCACCTTGTGTTGCGGTTGTATATGACTTTTTTGCTTCATGCTTTTCTAGGAATTGTTTTGTTTTGTATTGCTTTGTTTTGTTTTTCCCTCTAATACAGAAAAGATAGATATACATGTAGAGACTCATGCATGTGTAGAGCTTATAAACAGTTTACGAGAACCAACTATATAACACATGTTGAAATGAACAACTACTTCGAAGAAAAAGAGAAACTACAGTACCCAGTGCTGATTCCATAATGTCATGATGTGTAATCCAGCAAAATTATCATTCTTTGTTCAAAGTGATTTTAGCTTGTTTTGTTTTGTTTAACTTCACCACAAATGAAGGTATGGACAGCTGTTTTTAGGAGAATGAGAGACACTATGACAGCCATTCTCAGCTTCCCTATTGTCTGGTCTTGAAGACCTGAAATGCCCTCCTTATCCTGATCAGATCAATTCCATACTATGTTGTTTCATGTGAATTCCCTGTATGTGACAATATGGACAACTGTTTGGAAGAAAACAAGAGTCAATACGATAAAGAGTGAATATCTCCGATTGTCTAGTTTTGGAATTTATGTCCCTTACATTGCTTTCTTTTGATCCGCTTTGTTCTGTTTTGTTGTGTTTAATTTTACCCTTTTGATATAATTGAATGTATATTTGAGTGGGTAAGATGGATGACCATATTGGTGTTTTTTTTTGTCAGACCGTGGAACAGAACTGTTAACAGACTCACTGTTTGAATGTCTGCTTTACATGTGTTAACTTTATAATTTGAACAACTATTTCCAACAAGTCAGTATGTAATTTGTCAAGTAATAATCTCTTAGATTTTTTTGTTGTTGTTCTTTTCCTTTTTTCCTTGGAATTCTGTATTGTTGCTTCCCTTTATTCTGTTTTGTTTTGTTTTGTTTTTTCTTTCTTCTCTTTAAATAAAATTTTAAAAAAAGAAAGGATAGATGTACGTGTAGAGGCTTATCCATGCGTGGAACTTCTCTTAAACAGTTTATGAGAATCAATTATATTATGTGTGATGAAATGAACAGCTACTTTAAAGAAAAAGAGACATTATGGTATCCATTGCTGATTCTGTATGGTCATGCTGTGAAATCCAGTAATGCTTTTATTCTTTGTTCAGAGTGGTTTTAGTCTGTTTTGTATTGTTTGATTTCAACATACATGAAGGTATGGACAGCTATTTTGATGAGAATGAGAGACATCATGGCAGCCATTGTTGATTTTCCTATTGTCTGGTTTTGAAGGCCTGTAATGCCTTCATCTCTCTGTTCTGGTCAGTTTTATACTATTTTGTTTTGTATGAATTCACTGTGTGTGAAGATATAGACAACTATTTAAAAGAAAACAAGAGACATTATGATAGCCACTGTAAATCTCCTGTTGTCTTGCTTTGAAATCTGTGTCACTTATGTTATTTTCTTCTGACTTGCTTTGTTCTGTTTTGTTATGTTTAGTTTTACCCTCTTTAAAATAAAAAAAAATTTTACTTCAAAGCTACTGTGATAAAAGCAGCATGGTACAGGAATAAGAAGAGACCTGAAGATCAATGGAATAGATCAGAAGATACAGCTACAACTACAAATACACTCAACCACCTCATGACAAAGAGTCCAAACATGTTTACTGGAATAAAGATAGCCTCTTTAATAAGTGGTGCTGGAAAATCTGGGTTTTCATATACCAAATACTAAAACAAGGCCCATGTCTATCACTATGCACTAAACTAAAGTCAAATATTAAAAGAGAAACACTATCTAACAGAAAGAGATCTAAATATTAAAACAGAAACACTAAATCTGCTGGAAGACAGAGTAAGTAGAAATTGTGAAGACATAAGGGTAGGCAGACAGTTCATGAGGAAAAATCAAACTGCATGAACAAAAATCAAACAAAAATTAAACAAAAATACTTCCCAGAATCAACAACTGGGATCTCGTCTTATTAAAAAGTTTTTGCATGTCAAAAGAAATCTCCAAAAGAGTGAAAAGAAAACTTGGGAATGGGAAATATCTTAGCTGACTATCCCTCAGACAAAAGATTTCTATCTAGAACTTATAAAGAATGAAAAAAATCAGGCTCCAAAATTCAAGAATCCAATCCAAAAATGGGCATCTGAGATGAACACACACTTCTCAGATGAAGAAACACAAATGGCAAATAAATACAGGGAAAAATGTCTAGCATCATTTTTCATTCAAGAAATGCAAATTAAAGCAACACTGAGATTCCATCTCACTCCAGAAAGAATGGCCAAGATCAAGAAATCAACCAATAACAAATGCTGGAGAGGCTGTGGGGAAAAAAACCAAACCCTTTTCCACTGTTGGTGGGAGTATAGGCTGGTGCAACCACTGTGGAAATCAGTCTGGAGGTTCCTCAGAAAGCTAGGATTAGAGGTTCCATTTGACCCAGCTATCCTACTGTTGGACATTTTCCCAAAAGAATTGAGAACACCATACTACAGTGATATATGTGCACCCATGTTTTTAGCAGCACAATTTGTAATAGCCAAATATTGGAAACAACCCAAGTGCCCTTTAAATGAGGAAAGGATTAAAAAATGTGGAACTTTTATAAAATGGAGTGCTGCTCAGCTAAAAAAAAAAGGTTGCATTGAAGTTTTTATAAGTAAAGTTTTTTATAAGTAAAGACTTGAGACCGTACTCATCACTGAAATCAATCAAACTCACATGTGTAAATACCATATTGTCTCCCTAGTGTAAGAAACTGAAAGAGCAAGTAAGATCCAAAATCTACAATAAATATTGCATAATGATAAGAATCTGCTCAAAAGGAAAAAGTTACTGGGATAGGGGAAAGGAGGAAAGAAGAAAAGGAAAAATACATAAATTTGTATTTATATATATACATATATATAAATGTATTTATATATATATATATATATATATATATACACACACACACACACACAAGATAACTAAGATTACTATACCAGCAATTCTATTATTTCTTGGAAAAGAACAGTTAATATTCATATGATTAGATCAATTTTGCATATCTATATCTGATAATCTAAGCAGCCATTTTGAAGGTAACAATATGCCATATCACAACCATTGTTAAATTCCTACCATCTTGTTTTGAAAACCTATACTGTTATTGTTTTGGGTTTAATGTTGTTGTTTGTTTTCCCCTTTTGCTTTTTTTTTCTTTTCTGTGTCCTTTTCTCTCTTCAATAAAAATAAATATATAAAGCTTCAATAATCTGTTAAGAATACATCATATGAAAATATATAAAGTGTAACATCAATAGCAAGACATAGAGAAGGAGTAAAGTGTAGAGTTTGTATGCAACATAAATCAAATTATTGCTAGCTAAAACAGACTTATAAGATGGTTATGTTATCTTCACATTAATCATAAATAAAAAACCTCACTGATACACAAAATAAAAAAGGACTCAAAGTATATTACTACAAAACAAATCAAGACATTACAAAGGAAGATAGTAAGAGAAAAGATACACTAAAAAACTATCCTACAGAAAGAAAATAACAAAATGGCAAAAGTAAGTCCTTATTTCTCAATAGTTACTTTAAATGTAAGTTGATTAAATTTTACAATCAAGAAACATGGAGTAACTGAATAGAGGGGAAGATAAAAAAATCTCTATCCAATAACATGCCTACAAGGGACTCAGTTTAAATGTAATGCTTGGCATGGTGGCTCATGCCTGTAATCCCAGCACTCAGGAGGCTGAGACAGGAGGAGTGCCTTGAATTTGAGATCAACCTGGCTATATAGTGAGTTCAAGATCAAGCTGAACTACATAGTGAGCCCTTGTCTCAAAAAAAATAAAATAAGGACACATAAGATGAAAGTTAAAGAAAAGAAAAAAGATATCTATGCAAATGATAGCTAAAAGAAAGCAGGGGTGATTATACTTAGAAAACTTATACACTTTCAGTCAAAATCTGTTAGAATAGACAAATAAGGTAATTATATAATGATAAATCCATTCATGAAGAGAATGTAGCAATTGTCAATATATATACATTCGACATTGGAAACCCAAGTAAAACAAATATTAATGAAACTGAAGGGAGAAATAACAATATAGTCATAGGCAGAGACTTCAATATCCCATTTCTGTCAATGAATACATTATCCCCATAACAAGATAATAGCACACTTAAGTCTATAGACCAAATGGGCCCACGGACATATAGAGAATGTTCCATCTAATAGCAGCTGAATACATATCAAGCACAGATAAGGCATTCTTCACAGCACATCACATATTGGGCCACAAAAGAAGCATTAATATATTTAAGAACATTGAAATCATATTTGTTTTCCAACTACAGCGGTATGAAACTAGAAAATAATAACAGGGAGAAAATTGAATAATTCACAAATATGTGGAAATTAAGCAACTCCTGAACACCTAGTGAGTCAAAGAGGAAATCAAAGAAGTAACTTTGATTTATATCTTGAGAGATAAGAAAGTAGAAATACAACGTACAAAAACTCATGTAGCAAAAACTTCTAAGATGAACATTTATACTAAAAAATGCCTACATGAAGCAAGCAAAGATCTCACAAAACAACCTAGCCTGTACCTCAAGGAATTAGAAAAAAAAGTACAAACTAAGTTCCAAAGTTAACAGAAGGGAGGAAATAATAAAGACTAAAGAAGACATTAATGAAATCAAGACTAGAAAGATAACAAAGATAAAACAAAGAGTTTTAAATAAAGACAAACAAAATTGTCAAACATTTCACTAGACCAAGTCAAATAAATGAGGGTTCAAATTTTGAAATATGAAAGAGGGGATATTACAATTAATACCACAAAAATACAAAGGTCACAAGATATTACTATGGTTAATTATATGCCAACAATCTGAATAACCTAGAAGTAGATAAATTCCTGAATGCTACCAAGACTGTGTCATAAATAAATGGAAAATCTGAATAGATCAACAAATACACAAAGATTGAAGCAGTAATCAAAAATCCTCAAAGAAGAAGAAGAAGAAGAAGAAGAAGAAGAAGAAGAAGAAGAAGAAGAAGAAGAAGACCACCAGTACCAGGTGCTTTGACAAGCAAATTGTTCCAAACATTAAACAGTTAATATCAATATTTCTCAAGGTCTTGCAAAAAATTGAAGAGGGAAGTAACACTTTCACATGTATTTTATAAGGTCAGTTTCATGCTACAGCATGAAAAAGAAAAGGAAAGAAGGAAGGACAAAGGAAAAAAGGAAGGAAAGAAAGAAAAAGAAAGAAAGGAAATTGCAGCCCAATATTCCTGATAAACATAGATGCAAAAGTCCCCAGCAAAATGCTTGCACACCTAATTCAACAACACCATGGATTAATCATATACCATAATCAAATGGAATTTATTCTACAGATCCAAGGATTGTTCAATATATGTAAATCAATCAATATGGTAAACCTCGCTAGCAGAATGAAGGGCGAAAATTGTATGATCTGTAGCTCTTAAATGTATTTTTGTTTAACTTGCAGACAAAGACTTACAGACAGGTACCGAAAGTTTGGGAACTTAGAATTCATTGTGATACCTAAGCCAGTTTAAAGTGATAGAGTACTGGTAACCTTTAAGGTTGTTTCCAGGACTGAAGAGTTGATAATCAGAAAGTATACAACATGAGAAAAATCTTAGCTATATTGATTTGATATTCAAATTTTCATGTTGTGCCACATGAGGACAGATTTTTTCCCCCATAAAAGTTTGTATTTTAAGACCATGAGGTCTGGATTTGAAGAAATGTCTAAATGTTTGGACTATGCTGTTTAAATGTAGTCTGTAGTACAATATCAGATTAAAACTCCACAGGTTTCATTTTTTTAAAAATTCTTATGAGCATCTCAATGGACACAGAAAAATCATTTGACAAAATTCAGTATCCTTTCATGATAAACAATTCAACAAAAAAAATGTACAATGATTGTACCTCAAATAATAAAAGACATACGTGCTAAGACCATAGCCAACGTCATAGTAGTGAATAGGTGAGAACTTTTTCTCTAAGATTAGGAATAAGCAGGGGGCCCACCCTCACTACTTCTCTTTGTAGTACTGGAAATCCTAGCCAGACCAATTAAATAAGAAATTTTAAAAATCTGAATCTATGAGGAAGGAGTTAAGTTGTGTTTCTTTGTAGCTGATATAATCTCTCTTTATTTTTAAAGAGTGGGAAAGTTTATTAGAGAAAATGAATGGGGAAAAGGAACAAGGAATAAGAATAGCTCCTGAGCGACAGACTGGAGCCAGTGAGCTCACATCTCAACGGAAGCTTTATAGAGCAAGATCATGAGGCTGGTACAACGTGGATCAAAATTATGATCAACCAATAAGACTGCGAGTATAGTTGTTTGACATAATTTATATATTTAAAAGTCCACCAAAAACTGCTAATAGCTGATAAATCAGTAAAGTTCCAGGATATAAAATCAACATAAAAATTTGCATTTCTCTATATTAACAAGTTACCCAAAAACCAATTAAGAGAACAATCCCATTTACAAAGCACAGAAATGAGTAGGATGCTTAAGGAATAAATGTAACTAAGGAGGGGAAACACCTGCACTTATTTTCTTAAAATAACCACACTCTGTTACAGTTTAGATCCAGAATGTGTCTTAAAAGGCTCCTGCATTCAGAGGTAAGGCTTTTGGAAGGTGATTGGATCACTGTGTCACGGATGTCACCGTCACTGTGTGCATCTGTGGTGAGTTCAGACCTCAGCGTGCTGCTAGGAGCAGGGCCTGGGTCAGAAGACGAGGCCACTGGGGAGGGAACTGGAAGAGTGCCTCTTCCTGGCTGCCATAGCTTGAGCACCTTCTCCTCCACCAGGTGCACCAGCCAACCATGGACTAGGATGTGTGCCAAACTGAACCACTCCTCCTGTGAATTGTGGGTGCCAGGTATTGCATCCCAGAAATGATGAAAATAATCAAGCTACTACCCAAAGTAATCCACAGACTCAAAGCAATCTTTATCAAAATTCCAGCTGGGCATGGTAACTGTTGTAGTCAGGGGTTGTGCAGAGAACAATTAGAATCAGGACACAGAATTTACAATATTATTTTATGATGGTCACCCTAAGTAAAACACAAGAAAGTGCAGGAAATCTGTCCACAACACTAAAAGACTCAGAATATTCAGCTAAGGGCCTGAATCCCACAGCAATGTCCTGCATGAGTCCAGATGAAAACCTAGAGTGCCTCGCACTAGACAGTGCCTCGCACGAGTCCAACTGGAGGTCTAGGGTCCACAAGGACTCATGCCAGTCTGTTTTACAGAACCATGCTGGGAAGGCCCAAAGGTCAGTGGTGAAAGCTAGAAAGTCTATGCCAGTGGGGTGCCAGTTGGTTGAGGGTTCTACACTGGAGCTGAGAAGTCACGCTAATAATAAAGACCAAAGCTGTCCTGAAAAGCACCACAGCCATCCTCAGCGACATGGAGGTTCCGAGCTTCTCCGATGATAAGAACAGTCACATGCCAGAAAGCCAATGTGAAGAATTTCTCCTGGAGATCAAACAGCACACGTCTTCCCCTCTGGAGCCAGTGATGCTCACTGTAAGGACCAGAGCTCCCCCAAAGTGACAGCCACTCTCACCAACAAGGTCCTGAGCTCCTCTGATGACAATGGTTGAAACCACACTGGGGAAGCTAGTCACGACAAGGTCCTCCAGGAGAACCAACGGCTCAAACAGCAACACTTAGAGAAACCCACAACACCTCACTCATCTTCTCCATGTCTCTATTTATGCTGGCAACTTTCCTCAGGTGGAACATCTACACTCAACACCATGCTGATTTAATTCAGCTGGCATTAAGTCAGCCACCAGTTTTTAATCCATAACAGTGACACATACTTGCAATCCCAACACTTTGGGGAGGCTGAGCCTAAAGAATTGTAAGTTCCAGTCCCTCCTGAGCAGCTTAGCAAGATCCTGTCTCGAAATAATACATGCACAAACAAAAGACACCAGGAACACAGCTCTGCAGCAGAGCTCCTGTGGGTTTGACCCCCCAGGACCATACACACACAAAAAAATTCCAATGACGTTTTTCACAGGAATAGAAAAAAAAAATCCTAAAATTCATATGGAACCATAAAAGACTGAATAGCCAAAGCAACTGAGCAAAGCTGGATCCTCGCCTCCAATTTCAAACTTATATCACAAAGCTACAGCACAAAAGGCAGCCATAAATACATAGTAATGGCATAAAAGCAGATATATGAAGCCATGGAATAGTGTAGAGAGCCCCGAAAGGAGTCTCACATGACCAGTTACATTTTATAAAGGTACCGGTAACACACGTGGGGAAAGTCTTCCCAGGGATCCATGCTGGCAAACTCAGATACCCACATGCAGAAGTGTGCAGTGTACTTATACCATAAATAAAAATTAGCTGGAAATGAGCTAAACACTCCAGTGAAAGTCTCAAAACTGTAAAACTCCTAGAAGAAAAAAAAAACAGGAAAATCCCCTTGACATTGGCTTTGGCACTGAGTTTTTGGCTATGATACCAAAAGCATAGGCCACAAAAGCAAAACCAAGCAAACGGAACTACCACAGACTGAAACAGTTCTGCTTCTGAGGAAAGCAATTAATAGAATGAAAAGTCAATGTACAGAATGGAATAAAATATTTGCAAACTACAAATAATAAAGGGTTAATATCAATCTAAGGAACTCCTATAAATCTACAGTAAATGGACACACCAGATAATCCAATTAAAAATGAGCAAAGGACCTGATTAGACAGTTTTCTGAAGACATGCAAACCACCCTCAGGTGTGTGGAAAGGCACTCAACATCACTAATCATCAGAGAAACACAAATCAAAACCACAAAGACGGATCACCTCCCTATAAGGGTAACTTATTAAAAGATGAAAAATAACAGGTGTTGGCAAAAGTGTACAAAAAGGGGAATGCTTGTACATTGTTGGTGGGAATGTAAATTAGTAGAATCATTATAGACAACAGTATGGAGAGTCACTGAAAAAATGAAAGTGGAACTGCCCTATAAAGCTGCAATTCCACTGCTGAATGTATATTCAAAATAGCTGGGAGAGAGACCTGCACTTGTGTATACCTAGCAGCATTACTCATGATAGCCGAGCACAGAAACAACCTAATGTCCACAGTGGATGGGTGAAGGAAATGTGCGACATAGGCATGCTGAAATGCCAGATGACGTTTTAGTAAAAATAACCCTGCCACCCGCAACAGCACAGACAAACCTGGAGACATTGTACTAAGAGAAATAAGCCAGGTATAGAAAGACAATACTGTCCGATATCATTTATATGAAATCTAAAAACATATCCAAACTCATATAAACAGAGAGTAGAATGGTGGTGGCTGGGGGCAAAGGCCAGGGGAGGGTGATAGAGCGGCTGGAGAGTGCAGGCTTTCTGTGACAAGATGAATATACTTCCGGGCTCTACTGTGCAGTGTGGTGACCACAGGTGACAATATTGAGTGAAATATTCTTTAGTGTTCTCATACATGCACAAAAGTTGACACCCAGACAAGGCAGTGGGTTTGTTAATTAGCTTGACTGTGGTAGTCTTTTCGCAAGTGTGTGCACTGGTGCACAACTACTGCACCCAGAGTTCCTTCACACTGTCTACCTAGCCCCAGGAGTTTCCACCTAACCTCCTAAAAGTCTGTTGAAGCCAGTTGTTCCCTCCATCTCTGTGTCATTACTGCAGTCCAAGCTGCCATCCACATACTCCTGGGATGACAGCAACCCTTTTTGTCCCCTCCCGCCTGCACTACATACAGCAGTTACTTTATAAAATGGTCATGTGATAACATCATTCTATGGGCAAGTTACCACCTACTCATGTCTCAGAGAAGGATGCAAATCTGCCAATCCTCCTAATACCACCAGAACCACTTGTGAAATACAGAATTGTCCTTCTCTGAATTTTCTGAAGGTGTGATCTTTACATGTGTTGAGATGGGCTTTGATTAATGCTGGTCATGAAAGGCAGAAACCAGGTCTCACTACTCTTGCTGTGGCAACCCTGGGCCTTATACACAGAAAGTGCACAATTCATGTTGAATGAGTAACTCGTGGGCCAGTGCCTGCCACATACACAGAAGTACCAGGGCCGATAATGTACTCAACTTGTCAGAAGGAGAAACAGGAAAGTTACCTCAATGATAGCAAGATGGCGGGAGCACCTTACTGGAACGGATGCTGTGAGGAGTAAGCAAAAATATGTATTAAAAGACCTGGCACAAAGAGTCAGTCAATAAACATCTAGTAAATGTTTGCAGGGGAGTCAGCAGCAGGCGACATTAGAAGAGGCCCTCCTTTCATCCTCATCTCTGTCC
Organism: Dolichotis patagonum; assembly: GCA_004027295.1. Classification (NCBI taxonomy): domain Eukaryota; kingdom Metazoa; phylum Chordata; class Mammalia; order Rodentia; family Caviidae; genus Dolichotis; species Dolichotis patagonum. The sequence goes on along the minus strand of PVJX010040776.1, from coordinate 4,309 downwards.
CTAAGTATCTGGGGTCTTAGGAGAAAGTTGTAGTAAATGAATTTCTATAGTCACGTTAGGGATTGAATGCATTTTCTCTCCCTGCATTCTCAGGGACTTCTGAGATTCACAAAATACCCCTGGGCCAGGCATGATGTGTAGCTGCTGCTAGTCCCAAACCCAGGTCGCATTCTTCCCACTGGACTGCCTTTTGGGAAAAATGCTTAATCTTGATTAACTTTAGCCTGAACTGGATGTATCCTGAACTCTAATTTTAATGTATGTGACCTAAATTTCAGCACTGAGATAAATAGGAAAGACCAACCCCCACCTCACCCATAGGCAGTTACCCTGGCTTCACTCAGCTTTCTTGCTTGTAAAGCTTCTTGTAATTCTGACTTAATGAAAAAGATTATTAAGTGGCCTTGTAACTCAGAGGGGCAGCTGTCGCTCCCTGCCACACTGCCCCTCAGGACGGTGAGTAGCACAGAAGCTGAATTTCTCACCAGCCTTGTCTTTGGCTCACCCTCCCAGGCTGAGTGCCCTGTGCCAGGTCCCAGCTGGCCTGGAAGCAGCTGGCATGGTGTGGTCCCCACCAGCAGCTGCCCAGCTATCCAGAAAGGACACAACCATTGCTTGCATCCAGATGAGGTCCAGGCAGGGGAGAAATTACAGTCAGCAGCAAAGCCAGGCTCCTCCGAGCCTACATAATTCAGAGTCTGCAGGGAGCCAAACTTCCTTTAAAAAGGAGGAAAATCATAAAACCTCCCGCCTTTGTCCTCCTTCTGTTCCTCCTCACAGCACATTCTGGTCCATTAGCTTCTTAGATCTTCAAAGCAACCCCAGAAGAGCCCTAGGCTGGAATCTTTATTCTCATTCATCAGAAGAGGAAGCTGAGAGGTAAATAATTATCACCAGCGGCAGCATGACAACCGGTATTGACTACTTACTGCATTTTACTACCTTTCCAGGAACTATCTCAATTAAATTTTAGGAAGCAAATTCTATCGTTATCTTCAGTTTAGAGATAGCAAAGATTAGAGAAGTCAAAGATTAGCAAAAGCTAAATGATGTGCTCCAGGTTATGGAAAATGCCAGTGTCTCCTAAGAGGTGGTATCCCGAGATGTCCCAGAACAGCCCATTTTCCACTCCAGGGCCTCTGTAGCAAGTACCCATTGGTTTCTGGGCTCCTTCTTTCTGTTAAGCTGAACCTAACACCAACCTTATCCTGGCTTTCTTCTCAGACCCAGATCATGGACCCTCGAGCCAGTGAGCTCACAGCACTCAGGAAAGGGACACAAAGCTCTGTCTCCACCCCACCTTCCCTGGGAAGTGCTGTTACCATTAGTGTAAGCTACCAGTGCATAAAACTCAAAACCCATGGAATTGTTTCACATAACACAACCATGGCTTTGAGAAACTCTTAGCCAGTAGGACCCCGCCTTCTGGAGAGGTAAGCTTTCAGGACACATCTTTGCATTTGGTGTCAGTAGGAAAACACAGCTGCCACTGTGGCCAGGTGCTGTTTGGGGACCCTGGGGTGCAGCCATGACTATCCTCCTGCAGCCCACGTTTAGTGGAAAAGATAAATGGAAGCCCATGCAGGTAGTACGTGAGCAGCAGGAGGTGGTAAGTCCTCAGGAGGAAAAAAAATCTAGGGAGTGAGGTGGAGACCTAGCTGCTCTCTTAGACAGGGTCTGGGGCACTTGCTGATCAATGGATGTCAAGATTTTCTGCCATCATCTGTGTGGCCCTGCGTAGTCATAATGGTCCTATAACTGAAAGAGAGATGTGAATACGGAGTCAGAGCCAGATGCAGATGTGAAGATGCTGCACTGCTGGCTCGACAGGGGAAAGAGGGCCACACACCAAGAAATTCACGGGCCCAAGAGACTCCCAGAAGGAAGCAGCTTCGTGGAAACCATGATGTTAGCGCAGTGAGACCCACTCACTATAATGCAATCAGTTTATGGTATTTAAAGCCATCGAGTTTGTGGAACTCGCACGCCATCCACCAACATGATCAATGGTAGAGGCTTTTGTTTACTTCACAGTAAAACCTTAGACCCATTCGCAGCTACTCTCTGCTTCTCTCCAAACCTCCTAGTTCCATGCAACCAGGAACTTGCTTTCCGTCCCCATGGGTTTGCCTATTTGGGACATTTTATTATGGCGGCTAAGTGAGGTAGAAATTAATAGACAGTAGGTAGGAAGCCAGTACAGAAGATGAAAACACAGCACACCTGTGGCTTGGGACACCTCTGTCAGAGACCAGGCCTCAAGATAAAGACGCAATGACTACATACATACCTCCCCGAGGGATAGGCAACAACTCGAGATTGTACTATCCTTGACATCACCTGGTCTAGTAAAGTTTAGATAGACATCAGTTACCATGTGGAGACCAAAGCATCCGGAAACCATCCCTTCCCAGAATGCCTTTATTCTTTCCACAGACCCTGCTACATGCCCCGCTTAGTGACCTCAGTGGCAGTTCACTTTTGTGTCTCCTCCCGACTCTCAGGAGCTATGTCTCAAATCTTTGCTACCCTTAACCTTCGTTGTTCCTTGGGAGTCACTCTTTGATTTCAGGGGGCATGAATTCGGCGTATCTCACATCTAGCAAGTTGGGAGTTATATTTCTTCTATGCCAACTTCATATATATGGAATCATATAATCTGTGGTCTTTTGTGGACTTTTTTCATATGGCATATTTTCAAGGTTTGACCATACTGTGACATGTGTCAAGGTTCTATATCTTTTCATTGCCAAATATTCTCCCACTTGTGGAGATATGTTCCCTTTCATCCCTTGATGGCTGTTTGGTAATTTCCACCTTGGGACCATAATGAACACTGTTGTTACAAATATCATATGACTATTTTTTTTTTTTGGTACCAGGAATCAGGCAGAGGCTGTGCCACTGAGCTATATCCCCAGCCCTTCATATAGCTTTTGTGTAATATGAACATGGACATATATTTTACTTTTCTTTTCTATCTATGAGTAGAATTCTGGGTCTTATGAAATCTTTTGGACAACCACCAAATTTTCCCAAGGTGGGTACATCCCTTTACATCTACATAAGGGTTACAATTTCTCCACATTGTTGATTTTTTTTAATATTATTATAACCGTCTTAGTGGAAGTTAAGTTTTATCTCATGTGGCTCTGATTGTCATTTTTCTGATGGCTAATGGAGCATATTGGCCATCTATATATCTTTTCTGAAGAAATTCCTATTAATCTTTTGCCCAGTTTTTAAATTGTGTTGTCTGTCTTATTATTATTGGGTTATAAGGGCTATTTATATATTCTTGATACAAGATCCTTATCACATATATTATTTGTGAATATTTTCTCTCATTTTATGAATTGTATTTTTATTTTCTTTATACTCTTTGTGGCACAAAAGTTTTTAATTTTGATGAAGTCCAATTTCTTTAGTTTTTCTTTAGTTGTGCTCTTGATATCATGTCTAAGGAACTATTTCCAAAGATTTATGCATATGTTTTTGCAAGGTGTTTTAAAGCTGTAGCTCTTACAATTTGATCTTTGATGCATGTCAGTGAGTTTTTAATAATAGTAGGACTTCAAATTCATTCTTTCCCATGTAGATATCCAGTTTTCTTAATATCATTTATTAAAAAGAGTACTGTTTTTTCAATTTAATGGCCTTAGGATTCTTATTGAAAATGAATTCACCATAATCATGAGTTTTCATTCTGGACACTCAATCCTATCCCATTGACCTAGATTCTGTTCTGACACGAGTGCCACCCTGACTTGGTTACCATAGCTTTGCACTGGGTTTTGAAATCGGAAAGTATGAATTCTCCAGCATTGTTCTTCTTTTCAAGATTGTTTTGGCTGTCCTTGGTTCATTATATTTCTACATGAATCTTTGAATCAGCTTGTCAATGTCAGGAAAGATGACAGCAGGGATTTTGATAGAAGTTGCATTAAACCTGTAGATGAATTTGGGAAGTCTTTCATCTAACAATAGGAAGACTTCTGACACATAAACATGGGGTGTATTCCATTATTGAGGTCTTCTTTAATTTCTGTCAATGTTGCACAGTTTTCAGAGATAAATTTTGCATTTCCTTTGTTAAAACTGTTCCAAAGAATTTTATTCTTGCTATTTAATGTAATTGGAATTATTTTCTTAATTTCATTTTCAATCAGTTGTTGCAAATATATAGAAATAAAATTGATTCTAGCATACTGATTGTGTATTATATAATGTTGATCAACGTTTTTATTGTATCTAATGGCTTAAAAAATAAACTTCTTAGGATGTTTTTGGGGGAAGGTTGTTGGGGGGG
>PVJX010040775.1:0-15015 GCA_004027295.1 Dolichotis patagonum | reverse complement strand
TTTCTTATAGTGTTCATTTAGGGATTCTATCTGTTTGCTTTGTTCCTCTAATTTTTTAGCTGTGTCTTCACTAGATGCGTTCACTATTTCTTTCACTGTTTTTATCAATTCTTCTTTTACCTGGGCAAGTATTTCTGATTTGAATTTCTCCATAGCTTTCCCTAGTTGCATATTTATTTCATTTGATATCATTTCAGACATTTCAGGTGTATGGCTTCTTTTTTCTTCTATGTACATGGCTTCCAAGCTTTCTTGGGGAAGACTGGAGCTTTGAGCCTGCCTTTTGGTCTTTCCTTCTGTCATTTTTCTATATTTCCTTGCTTTGAGCAGTGTTCCAAAGCCTCCTCTGCATGTGTGGTGAATTACCTCTTGTACCCTCAGTTCCTAGAGCAGCGGTAGCTCTCCCACAGGCTCTAGGGTCCCTCGCAGGATCCTAACTCCCCTCTGTGGGCTCCTGGCTCCCTAAGTTGTAAGGCGGACGCTGGGCGTGGTGCACCAAGCCTGTGGAACCTCGGATGGGCTGTGCCACTGTCCTTTGTCCCAGGCCGGTCTCCGGGACATTCCCTGCGGGTGAAGAGCGGGCCTATGGGTCCCAAAGAGACCTGGCCAAAATGCCAGTCTCTGTGAAGTTCCCAATCCCAAACAGACCAGGCCAAGCTGCCAGTCTCAGGGAAGCCCCCCGTGGGTGAAGGGCAGGCCCACAGGTCCCAAACAGACCTGGCCGAGATGCCAGTCTCCGGGAAGTTCCCTGCAGGTGAAGGGCGGGCCCACCGCGGGCCCACCCGTCCCAAACAGTGAGGCCTAGATGCCGGTCTTCGCAAAGTTCCCAATCCAAACAGCCCAGTCCAAGCTGCTGTTCTCTGGCAGGTTCCCTGCTGGTGAAGGGCGGGCCCATGGGTCTCAAACAGACCTACATCATCTTGATTGTTTTGCGGTAATCATTTGTTTGCTCTTTTTCTCCACAATTGTCCCACTGTAGAAAGACCTTCGAGCTTTTTATACATTTCTTTATTCTAGGAGTGTTAATCACTTATTATAAGCCAGACAAAGGTTCTAGAGATACAGTAGTAAATGAATACATATTCCCTGCCTTATAGACTTTCACTTCAGTGAAGTTTACTGACAGAACTTCATTGGTTAACTTTATTGGTTAACCTTGACTAGGATTATATCTATGAACATTAACATTTTTCCTTTACTTGTTCCTCTAGTCATTTAATAAATACTTAAATAGGGATCTAAAAGAATTGTGTTATGCCTTATAGTATCATGCAAAAACTGATATGACCCCATCCCATATACATATGTTGGTAAAGGAATCTGATTTTATTTCTTGAAGACAGCTTACAAAATAGTAATGATTTCTACATCAATTTTAACTTACTTTAATAGTATAAGATGAATCTTATACTATTATGAATAAGCTGTATTATTCATAATCTTATTTAAAGAAATACAAGTTTATGATTTTTCCTTGACTGTTAACCAGTGATGAACTCATTCAATGCAACAGTTTTTGTATACATTATATAAGTCAATTCTAAGCTGAGGATTTAGCACCTGCTTTGCAAGCATGCAGTTGTGAGTTTGATCCCCCGTACCTGCCCCCAAAAAAGTCATTTCTAAGACCAAACATTTATAAGGAGAAGGAATTGGTCATGGTGAGGGAAAAGTAAATACATGAATACTAAAGACAAGTGATATGAGGAGAAAAGTAGCTTTTCATAGATCTATTGAAGTTTTGTTTCTCCTATCAAATATCTGAGAGGGGCTAAGAATGTTAGTCTTATGTTAATTTATTATCAATTTTATATAATCTGGTGAGAAAAGTTTTATGCATTAATCACTGTTCTCAGTATTTGATAACAATTTTCATAACAAAGTATTTTATTTTTATTACATTAGTTGTACACATTAGTGGGCTCTTGTTTGTGTACATATATATTCTCTTTAGTCCCTATGCCTACTCATACTTCCTACACTTATATACTATAATATGGATATTACTCTTATACATTTAATATAATGGATATTACTCTTATACATTTAATATAATGTAATTTTGGATAAGTAATTGTTCTCAAATGATTTTATGTAAGTTTAAATTGGTTTCAAAGTTACCAAAATTTATATTTTCCTAAGAGTTGTAATAGTGTGTGTATTGAGTTGATTTTTCATGCTTTACTTTTAGATTATATCCAACTTTCTTGTTGCTATAAATAGTAATATGATAAACAACCTCATAAAAGACCAATGTGATAGTTTCACTAGGATGTCACTGCAAGTAGGATTTCTAGATTGTAGGGTGTATATTGATTTAACTTAGATTATTCTTTCAAATTGCTCTTTAGGCTGTACTACTACATAGTGTTTGCAGTCACAGTGGATATAAAGTGGTATCCTACTTTCACTGTCTTTTTCATTTTCCTAACTAGTAATAGGCTTGACTAAGGCTTTATATATTTGTTACTAAGATTTCTTTCTTATGAATTATTAGATTTCTTTCTTATGAATTATTATTTATGTCTGTTGTCTATTTTACTTTCAGGTTTTGTCTTTGTCTTACTGATTTAGAAATTCCTTTAAAATTTTTGTATCTTTCATTGACAGTTTTGGATGCTATATATGTAACTGTTCTCTACCTCAGGTCTATCATTTTCCTGTTACCTTTGTGATTTTTGTCATAGAAACCATGATGATATAATCACCCTTGTGTTTATGCCTTATAGTTTCTGCTTGGGAATCTTCTTGTAAAAATTGTTTCCCATCTCAAATTTACAAACTACATTTCATATGATAAGCTTTATAGTTTTACTTTTCACATTTATGTCTTTAAACCCTCTGGAAAATCTGGAAATCTTTACTTTTTCAATGTGATAAGCCAGTTTTCCTCACACTACCCACCTGTGACAAGGCAGAAACACTGCAGGAGAGCAAGCCTAAGAGGAAGAGATTGGGGTTATAGTCCTCAAGGTCAAACCTCCATGATCTACTCCCTTCAACTAGGCCTCACCCCCTATTTCTATCACCTCTCAGTAATATCATCAAATTATGCTCTCTTCCATTGATGGAGTTATAGGTCTCATGATTCAGTTGCCTTTCAGAAGTCCATGTCCTGAACAGTGAACTTTTTGGGAGACATTTTGGTTCTAAACCATAACACTGATTTTTCTACAGAAAAAAGTACTTTTATAGTGGTGTATAAGCAACCCAGCTATTTATTATCTTTCATTCTTCTCTGGATCATGTGGAATCAGTTGGACATTTTTCATTTAGGGTTTCTCATCACATTGCAGTCAGATATTGCTTGGTGCTATAGGCCCTTCAGGGCTCAATTGAGCTGTATATGCAGAATAGATTACTCATACAGTTGGGACTGACTATTGAAGAACCTACTTATCACCCCAACATGTAACTTTGGTTGTTGACAGCATCACTGTTTTATTCTGGGAAATAAACATTCATTCATTCATGCATTCTAACAGATAGAAAATAGAAACCCCAGACTAGTTAAGGCCAAGAACTGATCTAGCTCACTATTACCATGTTCTGTTGGTCAGACCAGTCTTGGAGCCTGCCTATATTCAAGGGTATGGAGAAATAGATTTCATCTTGTGCTGGAGGATTTGTAATGTCACATTATTGCAGAAGAGCACTTAGGATGAAAGATATTGTCATCTTTGGAAAATGTCTCAAATTCATAATTAAAAAATGAGTAACTGTATAATGCTTTAAAAGGCTACCATAGGATATTTGTGTATATATATTGTATGTATATGTATATGCATGTGTATGTAGTATTACGTACATGTGGTATTATATGTGTGCACATATATATACACATGTGCATGCACATATTAATATATATGCACATTGGGCTAGTAGAAGAAAATACCATAAACCAGGTAGTTTATAAGTAACAGATTTATTTCTCATATTTTTTGAGGCTGGGATGTCTAAGATCAAGATACTAGCAAGTTTAGGATCTTGATAGTGTCTACTTCCTCATAGTTGGCACTTTCTCAATGTATATTCACATAATAGAATGGGTACACAAACTCAACTAGGCTTCGTTTTTGTTTTTTTTTTTTTTTGCTTTTTTTTTTTTTAAATTTTAAAGATGAGGGGGAAAAGACAAGAAAAATAAAAGACACAATAAAAACCCCAAAACAATAATAATATAGGCTTTCAAAACAAGATGATAGCAACTTAGCAGTGGTTGTTATATTGCATATTGTTGTCTTCAAAAGAGTTGCTTAGATTACCAGATACCAGCATGAAAAATTAATCTAATCATATAAGTATTAACTTTTCTAAGAATGAATAGAATTAGTAGTATAATTATCTTAGCTATCTTATGTATGTATATCCAAATTTATATATTTTTTCTTTTCCCTTCCTCCTTTTTCCTTTTCCCTATCCCAGTTATTTTTCCACTTTGAGCAGTTTCTTACCCTTTCACAATATTTATTGAAGATTTTGGATCTTATTTACTGTTTTAGCTTCTTACACTAGGAAGACAATATGGTATTTACATATGTGAGTTTATTTCACTTATGAGTGTGGTCTCAAATTGCATCCATATACCTATAAAAGCCTTGATGCTATCTTTCTTTATAGCTGAGTAGTACTCCATTATATAAAAATACCACGTGTTTTATTCATTCCTCAGTTGATGGGCATTTGGGTTATTTCCAAGATTTGGGTATTACAAATTGTGCTACTATAAACATGTTTACACATACATCACTGTGGTATGATGTTTTCAGTTCTTCTGGGAAAATGCCTAGAAGCTGAAAAACTGGGTCAAATGGTACCTCTAATCCTACCTTTTTAGGAACTTCCACACTGATTTCCACAGTGGTTATACCAATATACAATCCCACCAACAATGGAGAAGAGTTCTCTTTTCCCCACAGCCCCTCTGGCATATGTCATTGGTTGATTTCTTGATTTTGTTCATTCTTTCTGGAATGAGATGGATTCACAATGTTATTTTAATTTGCATTATTCTATTGATCAGTGATGCTGAACATTTTTTTCATATGTTTATTTGCCATTTATATTTCTTCATCTGAAAAGTGTGTATTCATCTCAGATGCCCATTTTTCGATTAGGTCTTTGAATTTTGGGGGCCTGATTTTTAAAATTCTTTATCTGTTCTTTGTCTGAGGGACAGTTGACTTAAGATTTTTTCCCACTCTGGGTTTTCTCTTCACTCTGTTGCTAATTTCTTTTGACATGCAAAAACTTTTTAATAAGACCATATCCCACTTGTTGATTCTATGGCACATTTCCTGTGCAGTTTGGTTTCTGTACATGAACTCTGTGCCTACTCATATGTCTTCAAGATTTTTAACTACTTTGTCATCCAGCAGATTTAGTGTTTCTGTTTCAACATTTAAATCTTTGATCCATTTTAACTTTAGTTTAGTACATGGTGATAGATGCAGGTCTAGTTTTAGTTTTTGGCATATGGAAAACCAATTTTTCCAGCACCATTTATTAAAGAGGATATCTTTCTTCCAGTGAACACATTTGGCCCCTTTGTCAAAGATAAGATGACTGAATGTGTTTGTAGCTGTGGTTGTATCTTCTAATCTATTCCATTGATCTTGAGGTCTGGTTTTTTAAAAAAATTTTTTATTATTTTGAAGGTAGTGAAATACAACAGAACAAGACAGAACAAAGCCAAGTAAGACAATGCAGTGAAATTGGTACAGAACGTCACAACAGGTTACTGAGATAACAGTAATAGGTGCCATAGTATATGTCGTTATCTTCACAATAGTTGTTGTTTCAGTCAGATATAGCAAAATCAAACCAAATACAGGACATTATAGAACTTATCAAAACCGAATATTGAATAGAGCAATACAATTAATCAGAACAAAGCAAAACAGAGGTAACAATATTTGCCTTCAAAGAGATAGTAGAAAGAAATCCCCCCTATTTGCTATATTGTATGTGGTCAACTTGCCAAAAGATGCTCAGACCTCTGGCTCCCATTTGCTAACGGGAGAGGGGAGAGGGAGGGGAAATGTGATGTTTGATTCTCAGCCCATGCACTGGTAGGCTCACGGCTGCTTACCAGGGAGGCAAGTAGGTTGCTTGGTTTCCCAATGCCCTAAGTTCCAACATGGCATGTATTTCGGGAGACGCTGGCTGGTTCTTCCCCTGGGGTGGCTGCCTCTTGCCCAAGCCATGGCTGCTTACCAGGGGGACAAGTGGATTGCTTGGTTTCCCAATGCCCTAAGTTCCAACATGGTATGGATCTCGGGAGATGCTGGCTGGTTCTTCCCCTGGGGTGGCTGCCTCTTGCCCGAGCCATGGCTGCTTACCAGGGAGGTGAGATGTTTGTTCTTCCTACCCATGAACAGGGAATCCCTTTCGATTTTCTGAAATCCTCTTTGATTTCTTTTTTCAGAGTAATATAATTTTTAATGTATAGAACTCTTACTTCCTTTGTAGATTGATTCCTAAGTATTTCTTTTTCTTTCTTTTCTTTCTTTTTTTTTTTTTGGATGTTATAGTGAAGGGTCTGCTTTCCCTATTTCTTAGAGAGTTTTTGTTTGTGTACAGGAATTCTATTGATTTTCGATTGTTGACCTTGTATCCAGCTACATTACTGAATTTGGTTATTATGTCTAGAAGTCTTTCAATGGAGTTTTCTGAGTCTTCTATGTAAAGCATCATGTCATTTGCGAATAATGATAATTTAACTTCTTTCTTTCCTATCTTTATTCCTTTTACTTCTCTCTTCTTCTAATTGCTCTGGTTAATGTTTCCAGAACTATATTGAATAGGAATGGTGACAGTGGACATCCTTGTCTTGTTCTTGATTTTAGCTTGAAAGTTCTCAATTTTTGACCATTTAGTATGATGCTGGTTGTTGGTTTGTCATAGATGGCTTTTATCAGATTGAGGTAAAGAAAGCTATTCCAGTTTTCCATAGGATTCTTGTCTTGAATGAGTGTTGGACTTTATCAGAATCTTTTGCTGCATCTGTTGAGATGATCATGTGGTTCCTATCTTTGTCTCTATTGATACAGTGCATTATGTTTATTGATTTACATATGTTGAACCATTTCTGCATTCCTGGGATGACTCTTATTTGGATATGATATACAATCTTCTTGATGATTTGATGCATTCTGTTTGCCAGTATTTTACTGAGGATTTTTTTATCTTAAGTTCATTAGAGATATTGGCCTTTAGTTTAGTTTAGTTTAGTTTAGTTTAGTTTTTGGTTGGATCTTTATCTGGTTTTGGTATTAGGAAAAATTCCTTCCCTTTCAGTTTCATTGAAGAGTTTGAGGCATATTAACATTAAGTCTTCTCTAAATTTCTTGTGCAGTTCAGCCATGAACCTTGTTCTTGGCTTGAACCTTGTTCAGCCTGAACCTTGTTCAGGACCTGGGCTTTTCTTTGTTGGTAACATTCTAATAACATTTTCAATTTCATTAACTAAAGCTGGGTTATTCAGTAATTTTATACCGTCTTCATCCAGCTTTGTATGTTTCTAGGAATCTGTCCATTTTTTCTGTTATCAAACCTATCAGAATAAAGGCTTTCAAAGTAGATATTTATCTTCTGTATTTCCACAGGGTCTATTGTGAGTTCACCATTTTCATTCCTTTTTGCATGAATTTGAATTTTTCTTACCTTTTTTTATTCTTTCAAAGAACCAACTCTTTGACTTGTTAATTCTTTGTATTGTTTTCTTAGTCTTGAGTGTGTTAATTTCGGCTCTGACCTTTATAATTTCCTCCTTTCTTTGGGTTCTGGGCTTGTCTTGATCTTCTTTGTCTAGATGTTTGTGGTGTAGCGTCAAGTCATTTGTTTGTGTTTGTTCCATTTTCCTTGATGTGTGAATTCAGTGCAATAAATTTCCCTTTGAGGGCTGCTTTCATTGCATCCCCCAGGTTCCACTAAGTTGTTTTGCATTTTGTTTGCTTGTAGCTATTGTTTATTTTCTTCTTTAATTTACTTTTTGACCCATCAATTATTCAGGAGGATTTTATTTATTTATTTATTTTAATTTTTTTATTATTTTGAAGGTAACAAAATATAACAAAACAAGACAGAACAAATACAACTGAGCCACTGCAAAAAATGCAGTGAAATTGGTACAGAACGTCACAGCACGTTACCGGAATAACAGTAATAGGTACCATAGTATATCTCCTTATCTTCACAATAGTTGTCCTTTCAACCAGGTATAGCAAAGTCACACCAAATACAGGACATTATAGAACTTATCAAAACAGAATATTGAGTAGAGCAATACAGTTAATCAGAACAAAGCAAAACAGTGATAACAATATTTGCCTGCAAAGAGATGGTGGATGGAAATCCCCCCTATTTGCTGTATTGCATGTGGTCAACCTCCCAAGAGATGCTCAGATATCTGGCTCCCATTTGTTAAGGGTGGGGGGGTGATGAGGGGGAGAAGGGATGTTTGACTCTTAGCCCGCATGCCAGCAGGCCCACGGCCGCTTACCAGGGAGGCAAGCAGGCTGCTCTCTTTCCCAGCGCCTTACGTTCCAACATGGCATGGATCTCAGGAGACACTGGCTGGTTCTGTCCCTAGGGTGCCCGCCACTCGCCCAAGCCACGGCTAGTTACCAGGGAGGTGAGCGGGTTGCTTTTCCAGGAGGATTTTATTTAATTCCCATGTGTTTATGGAATTTTTGCAGTTTCTTTTGTCATTAACTTACAGTTTCATGACACTATGACTAGGTAATTCACATGGAATAGTTTCAGTTCTTTTGCAGTTGTTTAAGCGTGTACTATGGGCCAATGTATGGTCTGTTTTAGAGAATATCCCATGTGCCGCTGGGAAGGATGTGTATTCTGATGTTGGGTGGAATACTCTGTACCTGTCTTCTGAGTACATTTATTCACAAATTTGACTCAGTTCTCTTATTTCTTTGCTAATTTTTTTTGTCTAGTTGATCTGTCTCTTTGTGTCAATGGGGTGTTAAGCTCTCCCATTATAATTGTGTTATTGCTTATTTGATTTTTCATTTCTATTAATATTTGTTTTATATAGCTGAGTGCTCCTGAATTTGGTTCGTATATGTTTAAGATTTTTATGTCTTCCTCTTGAAATTTTCCCCTAACCACTATGGAGTGACCTTCTTTATCTCTTTTGAACGTTCTTGGTTTAAATTGTCTGCAAACAGAATAGCTACCCCTGCTTTTTGGGGGGTTCCTGTTGCATAAAGTATTGTTTTCCATCCTTTGACTTTCAGTCTGTGAATTTCCTTTTGGGTTAGATGGATTTCTTATATACAGCATATGGTTGGATGTTGTTTCTTGATCTATTCTGCCAGTCTGTTCCTTTTAATTTTATTTTTTTAGCTATGCCTTCATTAGATGTGTTCAGCATTTCTTTCATTAGATTTATCATTTCTTGTTTTAGCTCAGAGATTATTTCTAATCTGTCTTCCTTTACAGATTCGTGGAGTTGTTTCTTTACTTCAGTTGCTGTGATTTCAGAAATTAGTTACCACTTGAGAAATAATTTTACATTTTTTCCTTTAATCTCAAACATCCTCTTCTACTTCACTTACTTTCAGCTGATGATCTTACATTTTATTTCTCTAAGAATTAAGACATCAAAGGAAAGTTTTCTTTCATCAAAGCACCCATTCCCTATGTCATTACCCATATTCTTTGCCTCTCTTCTGTGTGACACAAAATGTACCTCTGGATCTGTGGAGTCAACCAAAGATAGTACAGAAATATTTGGGGGAAAAACTGCATCTGTACTGAAGATGTGCATACTGCTTTCCTTATTATTACCTAAACAATATTGTGTAACAACTATTTACATGACATTTACATTGTATTAGGTAATACTGTAGATAATCTTGAGGTGGTTTATAATGTATAGATGATAGTGCTGAAGGGGTAGTGTTGTGTTAGAGTACTGCTCTAGAGTGAGGAAGGCCCTTGGTTTCATCCTCAGAATCACCAAAAATAAGTAAATAGATTAAAAAAAAATGTGGGTGGATATGGAAGGGTTACATCCAAATATTGTGTTATTTTTTGTAACATACTCGATGACTCTTAGGTTTGGGTATCTGTAGTGGGTCCTGGATCCAATCCTCTGCAGACACTGAGGAATGAAATATGTGTGTAAGCCCGATCATCACCTTTTGTCCTGAGATCCATCTCTTCTGTCTACTCAAAAATGAATGCCTACACCTTGAAATTTTTCTCTTTACTAGATCATTCACTTCAATGTACAAATAAATAGCCTGAATTTTGTCCCATTTTAAGACATATCTTCCCTTGAACAACTCAGTTTGCTTTCAATTACTGAAAATTATTCATAATAGTTGTCTGCATTGTTTCTCCACTTCTTTCTCTCACATTCTCTACTGAACTTTAACTGTCTTATCCCAACTACTGTTTATGGAGGTTAGTAATAGCCACCCTAATGCTAAATCTCTTGGCTAGTTCTGATTCCACATTTATTTAACTTGCATTTGACACTGCATTTGATAAAATTCATCTTAAAAACTAGTTTTAATTTGGCTTCCAAGACACTGCTCCCTTGCTGTTCCTCTCATCTCATTGTTTAGTCTTTCCTACTTTCCTCTAATAAACACTCCTAATTTTCCTAAGTCTGACCCAGTGTCAGATTTAGCCTGTCCAAAATTGCATGCTTTCAAGTCTTAAGTCTTTAGTGACTTTCCATCTTGATTAGAGTAAAAGCCATATCCTTAACATAGTTTTCAAAGTCCCTACCTGATCTGGCCTTTATTACTTTTCTACATTATCAGCACTGTCCCTTACTTACCTTTGCTCCAAGCACACTGATCTCTGTTCTTCCTGGGCATACCAAGTGTGCTGCTACATCAGAGCTTTTGGATTTCTTTCTTTTTTTAAGAGAAAAAATAACAATAAGAGTTTCAAAACAGGTTAGTAGGAGAGTTACAATAATTAATACATTGTGAATTGTTGTTGTAGTAGTAGTTATTCAGAGTACAAGACCCAGGCATGATATCTTGTCCAAACAATATTAGCACAAGCCTTTCTTTTTCAATTAACTAAAAGAAACTAGTTGTATAACTATCTGAATTATCTTGTGTATAAATATATTTTTTCTTTTTCTCTTATTACTTTCTCCTTTCCCCATCACAGTTTGTCTTTTCTTTTGTATAATTTCTTCCCAATTCACAGTATCTGTTGTACATTTTGGATCTCATTTATTCATTCAGTTTCTCACACTAGTGATACAGTATGATGTTTACACATATGGGTCTGATTTATTTCACTGATGAGTATTTCTTAACAAATACAAAACTTTCCCAGTTTTCTGTTTTGCTACCTTACTTGAATTCAAGGCATTACTGAAAATTCATCTCCCAGAGAAGTCTTTCCTTGACCTTGTACCTGAACCAGTGCCTTCTCCCTAAGCCTAAGTAGCCACTCTTGGCCACTCATTGGGACAGTATACTACTTTAGTATCTCCTTTTAAAAATTATTACCAGTATTAGTTACTTATTTGTATATTGTGCATTTCTGTTCTCTAAAAAGAAAATGCAATGAAAACAGGGACTTTTGATCACAACAAAGTGGTAACACTCAGCAATTTCTCCGTGAGCATTTATTAATTGAATAGATGAATGGTTGCATATACATATATGCAATTATTGTATATGATTTGATACAAAAACAGTAGTTGTAATTTTGTATTATAAACTTTGGTGGTTCTGTTTTATAAAGAAGAAATATGTATGGCAGAGTACAGTCCACATTGCATTTATTTCTTACCTTCTAGATTTCAATTTTCCCTGTGATTGATTTCCTTAGACTTTTCTGCTATTTGAGCTGGGAGGCATTTGTGGATAGTGCCCTTTTTGTAGAACTGTTTTCCATTAAGATTCTTATCTTTTATTTTCTAAAGAAAGAGTAACAAAGTGTTTGATATAACTAGGCTACAGGATTTCTAATTTCTTCTAGTTTATACTTTTTTTGTAAGTTGGACCTCTGGAAGTCTAAAATTGCAGCCAGATATGCTGGCACACACCTGTAAATCTCAGTACTCAAGGAGGCAAAGGTAGGAGGATCACTGCAAGTTCCAGGCCACCCTGAGTTACATAATGAATGAAAACCAGCCTGAACTACATAGCAAGAACCTATCCATAAAAACGACAAATATTCCATTGAATGTTTTCTAATTTAGTATGATGTTCTGAATATTTTAATTATAAGATCACTGCCACATAAAAGCACTCATTAATTGTACTGTTATGTAATTTGCTTTATACATATAGTCATCTAAATCAAGCTTATTTTGGCAAATAAGCTTTTAAAGGATAAATCTTACATATATATCTTACTGATAGTATGGTTCATGTTTGTCTTTCTTTTTTTCTTTATTTATTTTGGATACTGGAAATCAAATTCAGGACCTTGCACTTGCCAAGCTTGTGTTTGTCTTTAAAAACATTTTTTATGTTAGTTATGTTCTAAAAATTTTAATTATTCAAAATTATACTTAACATCTAACAGAAACAAGACCCTAGAGATTCTAAAGTCAGGATTTCACGTGACTTTAGAATTTCAGCATTTAAATCTCTGTTCTTAACTATATCTTTTTTGTCATGAAGTATCTGATTTCAGGAGATATATATATATAATATATAATATATATATTATATATATTATATATATTATATATATTATATATATTATATATATTATATATTATATATATTATATATATATTATATATATTATATATTATATATATTATATATCCTGTAAGGTAATCCATTATAATGTTCATAATTAAGTTTACTATATTGTTTGTATTTAACTGTTGTAAAGGCACCACTTTTTATTAATCTGAAAAGACTAGAAATCTGTGGCTCTAGGGACTCAATGCTTTATAAAAGCTGATTAGCAAGCTAGATGAGGCCTAGAAACCATGAAATGAATCTCACTCTAAAAAGGCTGGCTTTATATTGAAACCTTAGGCACTTGAAAATAGAGCAAATGATTCTCCCTGTTCCTCTTTCAACTTGCATGTCCCTCCCAGAGAAACTAGGTAAGTTGCTGGATGGTTGACACCTTTGCTGTTCAATGTTTTATAACTTCTATCAGAGAAAATAGCTGTGGGCTGCTGTGTACAAGTCACTGTTCTGATTATACTTAATAGTTTTGATTCACAGGGACAGGAGTGATCCAGGATAGAGTGGAGACGGTCTTTCACATGAGCCCTACTGACTGTATTATTTTGTTAGATGTTACTATGTCCAGATTTTTAGACAGCAGACATTAAAGATTAAGAATTTAAAATTAGCTCCTCTATACATTGCCTTTATAGTTAAGAGAAATGATCACTTTTTCATAGTTTAACTATTTCTCTTTCTCTTTTTTCATTCCCTTTCCATACCCCTCTTATATTTCACCCAACACCAAAAATGCACTTTCAGAAACACAAGGTAGATCTTTTCTACAAACTACGCCATGTGATGAATGAACTTATTGATCTGCGAAGGCAGCTACTATCTGGTCACCTGACTCAGGATCAGGTGCGAGAGGTTAAGCGGCACATCACCGTGCGTCTGGACTGGGGTAATGAGTAAGTATAAATGTTATTTGGGCATCTCTTAGTATTACATGTCATAACTAAGACCTCATGGAAATTGAACCTGATCCAAACTTCATTTTAATGATTAAAGGACAATGGGAATGCAGTTGAGTACAAAGGCCCTGTGTTCAATCCCAGTTACTGCCAAAAAACAAAGAATCCTATGAATTTGATGATTTGTTACTTTCCTAGAGTAAAATTCTAAGACTTTGGCATTGGAAGTTAGGGGTAGATAGTATTCAGATGTTATTTCATCCCATATCTAATAATTAATGTAAATTTCAGGTCTTTTTCTCTCATTTTCTTAAATTAGTTCCATTGAACTTTGAAGTAACCAGGTTGCTTCCTTTCTGTATACCACAGGATATGCACATACACTTGAAGTATATGTAAGCGTGCATTTTACATTCTTTTTCCTCTCAAGTCATCATTGAAATGATAGAAATTAAAAAAGGGCCCAGAAATAAATGAGATGTATGAATCTGTTTCTGGAAGCTGGAAAGTAAATAGAACATAATGCTATGGAGGGTTGTAAGTGGACTTTAGAGATTAAAGAAGAGTTGACGTAAGGAATGAGTAAGACAGGTATTTCCCTTCATATAAACAAGAAAGATTTTATGGAAAGGAATGAAGTTTGACTTCAAAATAAAAATTCACAGTAAGAAAATGTTGTTTGGTAGGCTTCTTGAAAATAAAAAAATGGAAAATAATTAAAGAAAGAAGCTTAACATGGACACTTCATGGGAGGTTTCAATATCAGAAATTATAATTTTCAGAAACAGAATGAAAGGGGTATATATGAAATTCTGAAGAAAAGAAAAGACAATTTCCTCAAGTTGAAAAACAACAGTTGTAGGATTAAAAGGGCCCACCATGTACTTAATAAATAAATGGTGGGGAGGGGTTCTGCAGTGAGGCACATTAAGATATTTTAGTATTCCAAGGATAAAGAAAAGCTCTTTAGATTTTAAGGCAGAAAAACATACTCTCTTATAAAACAAAAAGAATCACAGCAACCTCAAAAGTGTTACTGTTAGTTGAGTATAGTGGCGCATGCCTGTAATCTCAGCAGCACTCGGGTGGCAGGAGGATTGCCATTAATTGGAGACCAGCCTGAACTACATAGCAAGACTGTCTCAAAACAAAATTTAAAAAAAAAAACAACTTGGCCCTTCACCCCCAGGAAGTCTCCCAGAAAGCAGCATCTCAGGCTGTCTCGTTAGGACCTGAAACTCTCGGACCCGTAGAGTGGCCTGGGCTGTTTGGATCGAAAGTCTGCGCAGACCTGCATCTCTGCGCGACTCTTTGGGGCTGGTAGGCCCGCCCTTCATCCACAAGGAACTGCCTGGAGATCGGCATCTGCGCCGGGTCTGTTTGGGCCCGTAGCCCCGCCCTTCACC
>PVJX010040774.1:0-15002 GCA_004027295.1 Dolichotis patagonum | reverse complement strand
GTATTGAGGATTGAACTCACACCCTCACACTTGCCAGGTGAGTGCTTCCGCTGCTGAGTTAAATCCCCTAGAACCTGTAATTTGAAAAAATTCAGCAATTTCAAATTTTTCCAGGGTAGAACTGATGGTAACACCTGGGTTTTTATACTGCTAGAAACAAGTCCTCTCATTTCTATTGTCATCAAGGGCTTATAAATTGTTTTCAGTTTTTACAAATTGTCACTTAGATGAGGCTGCAGGAAGAGGATGGGGTAAATACATGATTAATACAGGGTGTTTGTAACAGCTACTGTTTAAGGGTTTTAAACAGGGCTGTGATGTTTGAATAGATCATCCCTGTGGCTTCTTAGGGACAGGAGGAAGAACAAGACTGGGAGCGATTATATTTAATTGATTCTAAAAGGCATCTTTCCCCATCTCTTTTGGCATTTGAACATCTCCCAAATTGGGATGTTTCACTGTAGGTGTTAGTCAGCAATCATATTGGATTTGTCATAGCTGCTCATGAGCATCAAAACTTGCAAAACGGGTGATTGAAGTTTGGAAGAAAATTCCAGAGACAGAAGAACACTCTTCGGAAATGCTGTATCACCAAAGCCTCTGATGGCACACACAGAACCACAGCATGTGGTTCGGGGTATCCAAAACCGAGTCAAAAAAGGAAATTAAAAATCAGATTCTGCCTATGAAACTGTGCATACGTTGTTTCCATGTAATTTTTTTTATTTTCCTTTTTTGTATGTACAAGAATGAAATGATAAAAATTCATATGCATATAAACCTATAGTTTCAATAAATGTAAAATAAAACTCACAGTCACAATTTATTTGTAACTTTTAAAAACAAGGCATAAATAATGGTACGTTTTACAACTGATGATCAGGAAGGGGATAATCGTGAGGAGAGAAAAGAAAATTATTATTAGAAAAAAAAAATCGTCTCGACTTGGTGAATTCTTGGGGGAAAGGTAAGGAACTGGGAGGAAATCTAGGACGGTTTCCTGATTTAGGGAAAGAGAAGCAGGTCTGGAGAATTCAATTTAGGATGGGTTATACTGAAACACGTGGACGAAGAATCCTTTATACTAGCTTTGATCGGTCGGAGGAAGGCCCACGCCCGGACCTGGAGATCAGGCGACAGCTCGGTCTCGCGGGTTCTGCGTCCTCAGGACAGTTGGCCAGCTATGGGAGTTAGGTGGAGACCGCGCGGGTCCCGGACACTACCAGCCAAGACTCCAGCAGGCCAAACTCAGTCCAGATCAGCCCGCGGTTGTCGGCGGGAGCGGCGTGATTGGCCGGAGCCACTCGTGGTGGGCGGGTCCGAACTCAGGAACTGTCCAGCAATTGGCTAGGAGGCACCAAAAAGACCTAACTCAATTGTCAAGGCCGCCCTCGAGAGGGCTGGTCCGTTATCACTCTGCTCTGCCCCTGAGCTAGCCAGGTAAGCAAACTACAGTGGCATTGGTCAGCTGGAGGGGCCTCACCGCAACCGCTCCTCTCTTGAATCCAAATAAGAGGAGAACTATGATTGGCACAACTGCAGGGGCGAGGCACACCAGCATACATGGATTTGGATGTCCGCCCATTCCGGGCATGGATTGGACGACGAGGTCGTCAACGTAGTCTGGGGGCGTGTCCATCACTAATAAAGCCGAGGACTGGCGAGTCAGCCGCAGTAAGTCCCGCCGCAGCTAGATCTCCGGGTAGCTAACGAGAGGCGGAGCTCAGCAGTTCCCTCCGCTTAACTGCAGCGTCTTTCTGCCGGGTGTCTCGCCGCAGCATCCAGAGAGCGGACGGACCCCTACACACCCTGTCAGAAAAATGTGAGTTGACTCTAGTGGAGGGGCTGGACACCTCTTTACCAACTCACCCCCAGCGCCGGACTCTGCGGGACGGAAAATGGCGCATTGCAGCAGCTGCGGCGACGCGGGGAAGTACGGCCGGGCCGGCCCACCCGGGAGGGACAGCACCCCCTTCCTGCACCAGCTACGGCTACACCCCGGGCCAGGCAGGGAGGCAGGGGTCCCACGTTCTTGGCACTCTCACCTTTTGTCTGCTTGGTGTTTGGTTCTGGTCTCGTGTAGTGAAACCCCAGAGAGGTGAAGGGGACCAAGGGAGACAGACAGCGGGGTACTTGAAAGACCCTTTCTGGTCATTTGAGTCTGTACTTTCAGCCAGCCCTGCAGTCTCTAGATGCGTGTGTGCCCCTCACCCAAAATGAGAGTTACCCCCTCGTGGGAGGTGCAGAGCTCCAGAAACTTATCTGCCAGTTCTCTGGTGCCAGCTGCGCCCCTCCGTAAGACTGAGGGACGGTGGCATGCCATCACGTGTTCATCCCAAGACCACCCTTTTCTAGGTGGTGGTTTACAGTCATCAAGTCCGAGGCAAGTATTTGGAGGAGTAATAGAAGAACTTAACATTGCCCCTTTCTTCCAATACACAGTTTGGTTTCCAGACATCTTCAGCATTGTCCTCTTCCCAACTTCCTGCGGGAGAACTATGACTATATTAAGTACTTCTCTGTCGGGAGCACAATGTATTTAATAGAAATTTTTCTTTTTGGTTACTGGAGCAGTGGCCAGGTCCTAGATGTATTTCTGTTGCTTCTCTTAGTAACAAATAAGAGGAAAGATTTACTGGTGTTACATAAGGGTTGTAACTATCCCTGGGTATGTTATTGCGAGCGCTTCTAATTCCCAACAAGTAGTAAGTGAAGTGAGCTCCTCAAACAATGTATATAGCCATTTCACTTTTTCTCTTGGATTTCAGAGGTTTAACTATAGATGCTAGTCTGTGCATGTTGGACAAGTGCTAAGTTCAGTTGTTTTGTTTTGAGGCAAGGGACCCTCCTGAGTTGACTGATTCCGTATAGCGCCCATGTGAGATGAACGGAAGGAGATGGAGAGAGCAGGGTGGCTAGCAGGGAATCACGAGGTCTCTGACCTTAATCTTGTCATTGGTGCCACCATCCTGGACTTCTTCCAACACTGGCTGCTCACTACTCACTGAAATTTCCACCTTCAATTTAGATCTAGAATGCTTAGTTAGCTCAGTAGCACAGCAATAGTCTTAGGGCTCCTTTAGCATTGTGTCTTTTTCCTTGCCTTGTCTGTGCCTTGTAGGGAAACATGAAAATGACTCCTTAAGTGGGAATAAGTCAGAATAATCTGCTCTCAAGACCTTTTTGAGGGGTTATAGTCCTTTTTTTTTTTTAGGCTGAAAGAAATTCATTTAGGACAGAGGGGCTTCTAAATATTACTTTTATGGTAATTAGCCAGGGACTTTGCTTTCTTTATGATGGTTTAATGTCTAGGGCTTTTGTTCTTGGGCTGTTCTGGTAAAGTGTGTTCTAGGAGGTTCTGCTTTTCCTTGAGGAGTTCCTAAGGAAATCTGTGCTTTTCAGCAAATTGTAGCAATCTTCTGCCCCTGCCTGTATTTTTTCCCTTGGCAGAGAAAATCTCATCCTTTAGGTTAGCGTCTGGGAATTTGTTAACAGGTGAATTTAGCCTTCATATCTTGGAATATAGAGAAATGTTTACCCTGACATTACATTAAATGATTCCCTTCTTAAACCTAAGATATCCTGTAGTCATAAGTGGTACTGAAAGAGAAAAATCACCATGTGTATACAGTAGTGTAAACCAAACACCAAGATTTCTCTATGGCATGTAGGGAACTAGGGGTATTCCTTCTGCCAGATCCAGAAAAGGAAGGAACAGAATGTCAGTAATGCATGTCCACTGAACACTATTTGTAGCATTTTTACTTCCTGCCTATACTCTTGGAACAGTTTCCATTCCTAATGTAATTGTTTTGGACCCCAGATTCAATGTAAGTGAAACTCCTGTTTTCTTTGCCAAAAACAGTACAAACAGTCCTGACTCAGTCCATCTGTGTAGGCTGACTCAGTCTGTCTACGTAGACTTTGCTGTTGGTGATCTTCCAAGTTGTGGTTATAGCAGCCCTGAACTACTAATCACTGCATGAAACGTAATGAATAACTGGATCCCATAAGCAATGTCTGTCAGTTTGCCTCTGCCTTGTATACTCATGCTTTGCAGTTTAGTTCATTGGCTTGTCCTGAGGGTTTAGTCTTTTCTCCTACTCTGGATTGTGTTTTCCCATTTTGCTTCATGTGAAGGCTTCTGACAGCCAGAAAAATGCTATTTAGGTCAAGGGTAGGCCCTGTAGCCATTGTGCTAGAGTTTGGATCAGGGGCTATCACCAAACAAGATCTTGTAATGACACTAAGCTCCAGCTAAAAGCTGTTACATGTTCTTTCCTTTTTTGCTTTTGCCTATATGTGGTCTTTCCCTACTTGGACTTGCCAAGGGGCTATTATCTCTTCCATTAACATAGAACCTACTCACAGTTGCTTTGGTGAGCATGCTTGCCATTCTTTTCTTCACTTGGTTACTTTGTGTACTCTCCACTTCTCAGGTCTGCTCCAGCTCAGCCACCAGCTGAAGGGACAGAAGGGGCTGCCCCCGGTGGGGGTCCTCCTGGCCCTCCTCCCAACATGACCAGCAACAGACGACTACAGCAAACCCAGGCACAAGTGGAGGAGGTAGGTGTATATATGTTTCTCTGAGAGTTTCTAACTACAGAAGTTCAGAAATAAGGGAGCATCTTGTCTGTTCTCTTTTTATAGAGAGCTGGTTAAAAGCTCTGGAGATACAGTTCCTTAGTTACACGGGTCCAGACTTGTGATTCTCCAGATATTCTTTTCCATCTCTAGCAGGAAACTTAGCTGCTCTGTCTGTGCCCACCTCACAGGTGGTGGACATCATGCGTGTGAATGTGGACAAGGTCTTAGAGAGGGACCAGAAGCTGTCAGAGCTGGATGACCGAGCTGACGCCTTGCAGGCGGGAGCCTCACAATTTGAGAGCAGTGCTGCCAAGTTAAAGAGGAAGTATTGGTGGAAAAACTGCAAGGTGAATTTCCTTATCCTCTCCACTTTCTTTTCCTGGGCTTCTGCTTGTAAAAGGCAAGAAAATCCTTGACTGCTACAGTCTTTCTCTCTAATAGTGCCATATCTCAGCCCTGCACGATTCTTGGGAGGAATGCGAGCACCCATTCTTGAGAGATGAATACCCATGTTGGCCACCAGGGTAGGCTAGAGTATTAAGAACCACTCAGAAAGTGCTACCCTGAGAAGTTCAGAATGGGTTAGGCGCTTTTGCCCATAGCAGTCTCCTGTAAGAATTCTTCCATGGCCCTTCCTCAGACACACCCAGCAGCAACACGCTAGCTCAGGGTTAAAATATCTGCAACTTCTGAGAAGGCATTAAATTCTTCACAGTGAAAACCAAACCAACTAAATAAAGATCCAACATGTACATTTCCATTATACTTCCTTGTCAAGTCCTAGGCAGAAGGAACTGAGCAAAAAAGAGCCAGATGCCCACTCTGTGCTGTTCCTGAAGAGCTACCAACATGCTGCTGGGGTTTCAGTCCTGTGGGAAGCAGAGAGGTGGGCCCTTCTCACAAGCCTGCAGGTTTTCTGAGTGATGGGTAGCATCTTCCACTGTCCTAAGGATGGAGGAAGGTCAGTTCTCACATCTGTGGATCTGGTTTCTGTCCTCCTGTCTGAAGTCCATGGGCTCATGCGTGGTCTGTGTTTCCTCAGATGATGATCATGCTGGGAGCTATCTGTGCCATCATCGTGGTAGTTATTGTAAGTAAGTATTGCTGAGGTTGCTGATGGGGTGAAGAGGTGGGAAGGTCCCGGAGTCTTCTCCCAGCCCTGCCTGCCTGCCTGCCTGCCTGGGGAGTGGGGCTGCTCTGACTGAGGTATGGAGACCGCTTCTGTGGGATTGTCATGGGCTTGGGAGGGAGGAATGGCTAAACCAGGGAACTTTCTTGGTGGACAAGTCTTCCCACTGCTCCAAGGGAGCAGGGTTGTGCTGTTTGTCATTGGGTTGGGTCAGAGGGAAAGTGTGGGGGCTGGGACACTTGCAACTGGAAGGCCTGATTACCTGGTAACTTGGTGTAACTTGCCCTCTTGTTTTCTCCTGTCTCTCTCTTCTCCATCTGGGACTTCCTGATTCCTGTGTCCAGTCTACTTTTTTACTTAAGAATGTGCCATCCCTTCCCTGTTCTCCATTACCACCTGAGCTCATGTCCTCCTCCTTCTGTTTGCTCTCTCAACAACTTCCCATCTGCCTTCCTCCATCCCAGCCCGGGCTTCCCCATCATTCATTACTCCTTTTTGGTTGCACTCATTTGCACTCTGGCCCTCAACACTAAAAATGCTGCTCATGGCGAAGTCTTGAAGTCACTACCTGAAGAGCAACAGCTGGCACCTCCTCCCTACCCCTTCCTTATGTCCTTTTGTGTTCCTCCAAAGCCAGGAAGAGTCAGCCAAAGGCAGACGCAGGGGAAAAGCCGAGGTAAAGAGCCCAAGATGCTGGCAAGGTTGGTGGCAGGAGAAGGGTATTGGTGCCCATGGCATCTCCTAGAAAGGCCAGCTGCTGGCAGGAAGGGACTGTGAGCAGATGGGAAAGTGGTGACTTGCCCTGTGCAGCCCTCACTGGATCCTATAGAGGGGACCCAGGGGCCAGCAGGTCCTGATGCAATACCCTTTTAGAAAGTCAAGCCCGTTTTTTGTAGCTATTGCTAATCTGTTGGTTCAAGATTTTCTATTTCTTTGGGGGATCTTTGAGCCATGTACTTTGTTCCCTACAGGTCTGGAAAACGAGTCTTTATTGATTGTACAAAATACCAGGAGACTGTTTTAGAAACAGTCCCATTTGCTTCTACTAGAAGGAGCTGTGTCTTTTATGGTTTCTGCAGCACCCTGTGTTCATGAGGGTACCAGGAAAGCACATCTGGCCAAAGTTTGGGACTCTGAAGTCAGTTTTAATTCTTGGCATACAGAGAGGATGCCTGCTGTAGAAAAGCAGTGAGTTGAGAGCCTAATTTGAAAATAACAAGTTTGCAGGAAGCAGCTTCTTGCACTGTTGCAAAGGAAGGTCCAATTCCTTCCTAACTGTTGATAAGGGAATGTGGGAGTGTTAGGCAAGCTCCTTAGACTCCTATTAAACATCTTCTGCGCCACCCTAAGTGTTTGCTTAAGACAGACATGTGGCAAGAAGTCCTTCCTCAGGCTGATCCAGAGGGTTTAGGGAAGTGCAGCAGCTCAGTCTCAGGGTATGAGCAGTGCAGTCAGTGCTAGGTGTGCGTGTGTATTTTGTGGGGCCCGTGCACCAGAGCTGCCTGACCATTCTTTCCCGAAGTGCATTCCCCTTCGAAGCACCCTCACCTGTCTGAATCCATGCTGCCTCCTTTCAGTTCCTCCTCTTTGCATGTTTTGTTCACATAGATTGTACAACCTGAGCAACCTGAGGATGGGAGCCGCTCAGCCTGTCCTGGGGCTTTTCTTTTTTTGGTGGTACGGGGGATTGAACCCAGGACCTTTGCAGTGAGCTACATTTCCCAGCCCTTTTTGTAATTTTTATTTTGAGAAAGAGCCTTGCTGAGTTGCCCAGGCTGGGCTTGAACTTGTGGTTTTCCTGCCTCAGCCTCCGCAAGTGCTGAGATTTATAGGTGTGTGCCACCTTGCCACTCCTGGGAGCTGTTGCTGAGCTTCAGGATAAGAAAAATCCAGGTGCTGCAGGGAGAAGGCAGACTGGGAATAGGAAGGGGAATACCCCTGACTGTGATGCCTTCTGTCTGCTGGTGCACAAACAGGCAGAGGCTGAGGCCACAGTGGGCTGGATCCAGATGCTACTTTCCATGCAGCAGCATTTCATTGTGCAAACCATCCTTCCTTTCCCTTCACCTCCCCCACCCCATTTCCCCAAATTCCCTTTGTCCTGCCCCAGGGCGGGACTGAAGAGCTGGAAGAGAGCAGTCAGTGCACCCTCCCAGCGTCCCCTCGAAGGTCTTCACTCTCCTCTGGGCTCCTCCTTGCCTAATGTAGGGGGTCACCGCTGGAGAAGAACCACAACTGTCCTGGATGTGTCCCAAGCGTGGAGCAAATCTGCCCTTTTGGCCCACCCAGCCATAGCATGGGATTATTTCATGGGTTTCTGTCTCTTACCAGGTGTAGCTGGCTCTGTTCTTTTGGGGGTGTTCGTCCTTCTACTTTCTTTATCAGCCTCCCCTGAACCTCTTGTGTGTCTTTGCTGTTTCCTCTTCCCTCCCACTCCCCATGTGCATGAGCAGATATGCAGCTAAACTCCAGGACTCTGCACTTAAATGAAGCCGAGCTCCCCACATCTCCTTCTTCGGTTTGCCATGAGATGATATGGGTTTCCACTGTGTGTCTGTCATTACCTCTTTGTCTTTTTTCCTAACCCCAATCTCATACTTGTATAGAATAATAACAGTTGTACTTCCACCAAAGGCATGTGGCATATTTACCAATTTCATGTATTCTGAACAAAAGCAAAAAATACAAATTCCTACCACTCAACTGACTCCGTTATTGTTTGTGTTGAAGTAACAGGAAGAAGAGGAGGGGCTCTCCCCCCACTTTGGTACCTGGGATCGAACTCATGACTGCGCGCTTGCAAGGCAGGCACTTATGCCGCTGCGCTAAATCCCCAACCCCAGCATGTTGTTTCTTCATCACAGTCCACACGGCTGTGGGTAGGAAGGGCGGCTCGTGTGTGCTGTGTGGTGGTGTGTTGGCAGAGGAAGTGGTCTTTGCTCATGGTGTTTGTACCTGAAGCAGCCCAGCTCTTGCAGGTACTAGTGAGAGGAAGTGATGACAGGAAGTCAAGTGGGTATCTCTCACAGCAAACAGCTCAGACTTTCTCAGGCCTCCCACGCTGCCTCCTTGCTGGTCCCTTGGTCTGCTTTATTCTGTCTCTGGGGATGTGCCCAGATAAGGCCTCTAGCATACAACTCCTTTCTCCACTATCCTTGCCCACTGTTTGCTTAGGGAGTTCCACTACTGACCCAGCATGTCGTAGGAATGAGTAAGAGGAGATGCCTTTCTTCCATAGCTGATGGAGTGAGGATTTATAGGTTTCCTGCAATTCTGTCAACCATCTGAAGGAGCAGGACTTCATTACAGCTCAGGGCTACATGGAGCAACAGAGACGGAACCCTGTTTTGCGTCCGACGACCTGTGTTTCACAACTTCAAACACTTTGCAAATAGGAACAGCTGTGACTCGGGATAAGCCTAAGTTGGGACCACCACAGAAAGACAGAAAATGGAAAAGCTTTGCCTCAGTAGACTTAAGGGGCTTTTATTTTGACACAGTTCTGTTTGTGAGGGCTGGCCCTGTGCCCACTGTCCATCCTTTCTTCTTTTTGTTCTTTTTTCCTACCATCTACCTCAGATGTGGCCCTTTGATGTCAACTCCACCCAGATGTTCTGGCTTCCTGTTGCCCCTCACCTCTTCCCCTTTTCTGCCTTGATCAGTGGCCCAAGGCACACAGTGAAGAAAGATTGAATGTGCTCAGGGCCAGGGCCAGGGCCCTCCCTCAGTTCTGGTGTCTCCTGGAGGCCTTTCCCAGCTGTGCTGTGGTGATGCTGGAGAACAAGGCTATGCTGAGCCTGGAGCGTGGCTACTCCGAATGCTTCAGGGTCATGACAAAGCTTGTTGAGGAAGCTAAGAGAAAACAGAACAGGGTGGAATTCACTTGGGGTCACCCCAGACAGCCTCTTGCTTTCTGGGGTGACCGGGTGGCAGGGCATCTACAACACAGGTGTCTGGGTTGCATCCCCGTCTGGGTGGGTTAGTGCTCAGAGTGGGTTGATCTACAGGTCAGGTGGGTCAGGAGTCGGAGCTCAGGGCTTGGGCATTTACCTTGCCGTCTCTGGAGTCCCAGGAACAACAGTGCAAGAACGAAGAGGCAGCTGGCAAGGAGGACTCCGATGACCATTTCCCAGTCTGTAGGAAGAGCAGCAGAGGCAGGGGTCATCCCCGGTGCTGAGGAGCAAGGTGTGTGTGTGTGCGTGTGCATCCTGGGGAGGAGCTCGGAGCTGTGCACACAGTACTCGTTCATGAGTAGGTGCCAGGTGTTCCTGTTACTCACACTCACTCCTGCTTCTTCCCTCATGACAGCATCTGAGAAATTGCTTGTGAGAGGCTCAGAGTCATCAGTCACTGACAGTTAAACTGAACTTGACAAATAACTGGGGAACATCGATGCAAACTAAGGTAAAAGTCCAGTTTTGGAGAAACGCACTCTGGTGAGCAACCTGATAATGCCCCATGTTCCTGGACGTCTGCCTTCTGAGGTGCAGTTCCTTTCTTTTCTGTCCCCTTTCAGCAGCATCCAGTGGCTTTCAGGGTGACATTCCAGTTTGAAGGCCCATTGAGATTACAGGTTTGAGCCTATAAGGGGAATCAAATTGCCTGTTTTTCACTCTTCCTCTTTTACCATTTACTGGTAGGTAACCTGGGCACATTATTTAACATGTGTGAATGCCAGCTTCCTGGGAGTTGCACACTACGGTGCACACTTGTGGTTCCTGCTACTTGGGAGGTTGAGGTGGGAGATGACTTGAGCCCAGGAGTTCAAGGCCAACCTGAGCAATATAGTGAGACCCTGTCTCAAAAAATAAGTAAAATGGGGCCAGGTGTGGTGGTGCACTCCTGTAATCTCAGCACTTGGGAAGCTGAGGCAGGTGGATCGTTGCAAGTTTGAGACCAGCCTGGGCTACAAAGTGAGCCCAAGACCAGCCTGAACTGCATAATGAGACCCTTCCTCAAAAAGACAAAAAAAAAAAAAAAGTAAAATAGAAGATTATACTTAAAATATAAGTGCTTCATAGAGTACTCAATTCGTGCTTAATAAATATAATTACCTCTAAAGTTTCAAGCTTCTGTCCTTTCTTCACATTATCCTTGGCTCTAGTTGTACTAAACAACTTGCAGTTCCTTTAAATTTTTTTCATATGTTTTACAATTTGACCTTTCCATGTGCTGTTCTTTCCATCTCACATATCCCTTCCCCTCAGCTGGCCACCTGCAGTGTCCCCCACTGCCTCCCTAGTCTCATCTCGAGTGGGACTAAGCTTCTGGAAGGCAGGATCAGGAGCCCATCCACCTTGACCTTCCCCACGCACAGTGCCTGGTCCTCTGGAGGCTGAGGTGGGACATGTCGGGGAGGCTGTCACTTTGGGAAAGCCAGAACAGGGCAGGAACATGAAAAGGCTGGGACTGGACTAAGCATGTGGGTAACAGCACCAGGCCAAAGACAGCAAGGGACAGGAATTCCAGGAGCCCAAACACAAGGTAGGACAAGGAGGACACACTCAGTACCTGTATTTGGTACAATCTTGGTGCTGACTGTGAGCGGCTGCTCCAGGGAGATGTGGGTAACCTGGCAGGTATAAGTGGCACCTGTCTGGCCAGGGTCTGCAGTCAGGTAGGAGGAAACACTGTAGGTGCCTGCCATGTTTTGCCTGAGGCTGGAGAACGAGGCACCAGAAACTTGGACTGGGGCTCTGCTCCCCTCTTCTCGGATCCATGTGACCACCACGTCCAGAGGATAATAGCCAGTGACTTTGCAGGTGAGGGTGGGCAGTGGAGCATTGTCTGCCGAGCTCAGCTCTACCTTGGGGGAAGCTGTGGAAAGAATGAAGGATAAGATTCTTGAGGGGTCCAACTGGGGCCAACAGAAGTCTGGCCTGAAGCCACTGAGAATGAGTGAGGCGTGGAGGCCACAGATTCCTCAGTGTTGTTCCAAGGGGTAGAGGTGTGAGAGGTGCCCTTGGATGCTGGCTGTAATTACCTTTTCTGGAAAAGTCACAGAAACGGCTTTCCTCTGTCTCTTTACTTTCGGTATTATGGGGAGTGGAACCTCAGGCCTCACCCACACTGGGCAAGTGCTCTACTGCTGAGCTACACCCCCAGCCCCTTGACTTGCTTCTTGTCATTACTACAAACTGGCAGCTTTAAAGGAAGTCAGAGGTAAAATTTTCCTCCTGGTCAGAATCATTCCCTCCACCCCTTCTTGGTCCCCTGTTGCTTCTTAGGATGTGGTGCAAAAGGACCAGGGTGGTTGCAGGTGGCTGGCCAGGGCAGGGCAGGGCAGCGCAGCAGGATCCTGGCTAGATAGCTCCTGGTGGAGTTATGTGGGGACCCAGCAGACACCTGTCTGATGCCATCTGTATGCCTACAGTGAACATGGCGTGTAGCCAGGGAAGCGTGGTCTGCCTCTCAGGAGATGCCCTCGTATTTGCATCATACTGTCCTTGTATTTTCCCATCTGGAAAACACTCCCAGTAGCTCTCCCCCCCAACCCCGCCAGCTGACCAAGCCTTGGCCTCACCTTGGATGTTGAGCTGGATGTTTTGCTGAGCTTGGTATAGAGAGGTAGTGATCTGGCAAATGTAGGTTCCTTCATCCTTCAGACTGAGGCTGGGCAAGGTGAGAGAGGCGTCCCCCGCCCTGAGTACCTGCTCGGGCTGTAGGGTGGCTCCTTCCCGCTTGGCCTGCCCCTGCCCTGTCTTCCATTTGTATACTAGCTGGCCACTGCCCTTGTGCTGCAGCCGCCACTCTACGCTGAGGAGGTCCAGGCCTGGTACCATTGAGAAGACACAGTCCAGGGAAGCTGAGGAGCCCAGTAAGAAATTCAGGGATTGGCTCAGTGTTGTCACCTGGAACTCCACTGTAGGAACAAAAGGGGTGACTTGTGGGCTGTTTCCTCCTTGAGGTCACCTGGTGTTTCAGCTGTGGGTGGTCACTGGCCCTGCCCTCTGCCCTGGAAAGTGAAGCCAGTTGAGGTCATTTCCCATCAGCTGAGACCACAAAGAAATGGGGCCTGGAAGAAAGGCATGGTGCACGGGGATCGCTTACATCTTAGATTATCTGACGAAAGTGATGGATCGCTCTCCAGGAAAATATACAGTAGGCAACCTTATGGCTTCTCCCCAGCCATTTTCAAATTCACACTATTGCTGTTGGCCCTCAGGCTCCACCAGCACAGCTGCAAAGTTCCAGAATCCTGGCTTTTCTTGCTTGCTCAATGATTATTAAAAGGTCCTCAGTGTGGCACGCCTCAT
Organism: Dolichotis patagonum; assembly: GCA_004027295.1. NCBI lineage: Eukaryota > Metazoa > Chordata > Mammalia > Rodentia > Caviidae > Dolichotis > Dolichotis patagonum. Next base: position 2,030 of record PVJX010040774.1, on the reverse strand, counting down.
CTGCTCAAGCAAGGCTGCTGTGACGACTGATAAGGTACAAGGCACGCACTGTTGGTATTTGTCCTAGACATGCTTGACCTAAATCAGTCATGTGGAAAACAAATCACACAAATAGAAATAGTGGCATATTCTACAGGACAACTAGCCTGTACTCTTAAAACGTCAAGACCAAGCCGGATGTGGTGGCACAGGCCTCCAACCTCCGAACTCTGGGAGACTGAGGCAGGAAGACTACAAGTTCAAGCCCAACCTGGGGCAAGCTAGTGAGTTAGCAAGAGACCCTGTCTCAAAATTTTAAAAGGGCTGGGATTTAGCTCAGTATAAAGGCCCTGCGTTCAGTTTCCAGTAGGAAGAGGAATGAAGAAAAGATGGAAAAAAGGAGGGAAGAGGAAGGCAGGACAGGTTGGGGATGTAGCTCTGTGGGAAGGCCCTGAGTTCAATCTCCAGTACCACCTCCACTACCAAAAAGTCAACGCTATAAAAGACTGGTCTAGACTGATGAATAGAAAAAAAAATACAATGCATGATCTTTGTTTGAATCCTGGATTTAAAAAAAGAAGAAGGGCCAGGGATATAGCTCTGGCATAAGCACCTGTCTGGCAAGCACAAGGTCCTGGCTTCAGTTCCTGGTACCAGAAAAAAAAAAAAAAAGAGAAATATGTGTAAAAAAAGGAAGAGCTAGAAAAAAGGTGGGGGAGGGACAGTTGGAGAACTTTGAATTTGGGTGTTATATTTGAGACTAGTATTTTATCAATTTAAACATATGCTGATGGGAGGTTGGCAGGAGAGCACCTTATCCCTGATCCTGTTCAAATTGCCAGTGGAGGGTGATGGTGAGGATATAATGCCCCCTGACTGTTAGTTCATTTTGTTATTAAGTTCTCTATAGGTTGCATCATGAGTAGACCACAACCCCACCTTGGTTGGCTTCTGAGGCGATGGCTTTGTGATTATGAAGAATGACCTTGTCCCTCACTAGAAACCTACATAGCACTATATGGGAGCATTTGGAGTGAAGTGTTGAGATCGCTGAAGTTCAGCTCAGTGAAACGTTTCTTCCTAGTATAAATTACTGAATATTATGGCAGTGATCTAACATGGTGCAAGGCCAAAACAACAAAGCTTATCTCCCTGATGACCACTTCCTCCTCCCCTGTCAGCCCTGATTACAACTTCCTCTTTCACACAAGAAAATTCCAATCAGTTCCTCACACATCAATGCTCACCCCAAACCCTGCCTCTGGCCAGAGATCATACAACCTTCCACCTGGTTTCTCTCTGGCCAAAGGAGAAGTCCAGCCCCATGAGTTGTACACTACTGTCCACATCCTCAATAAAGGCCTCTTTATTGAGGCCTTTTTCTTTTTTTTTTTTTTTTCTTCTCTATTGTGCCAGAGAAACCTAGCACTCAAGGACAGAGATGTATCTATTTGCATATTGGAAAGAGACAAGAGGGAACTGGCAGAATAGTAATAGTGAATTTCTAGGTAAAGGGTCTATATGGGCTTTATATTATTCTTCCATGTTTTTTGTAGGTTAGAAAAATCTAAAACAGCAGTAATACCAAACCATGTCAGGCTTATATTAGACACTAAGCAGATGTATTTCTCTCCTTTTCCCTCTCATTTTTCCCCCTTCTTTTCCCCTCGCTCCTTCTTTGATAGGGTCAGGCGGGCTGTGCAATTCTACAGCTAGTGAGTCCTGTTCAAGCTGAGTGCAAGTTGGCCTCAAACTCAAGATCCTCCTGCCTTAGCCTTCTAAGGGCTGAAGTTATAGACATATACCACCATGCTCAGCTAAGATCCTTCTTTTCTGATGTGGCAGGATGCATTTAGTTTGGGCCTCAGAAAGGTTAGTGTTCTAGAATTTTCAAGGATAGAATAACCTTCTCATCTCTATGTACGTGATTGGCAAAATATTGGTTTAGCTGGGCCCTGGAGAACCATGTCATCATGTTCTTAACTTCGTGTGACTTAGGATATGCTGAGTTACAGAGGGCCAGGGCTGGGCGTTACTAATAGAGAAAATGA
>PVJX010040773.1:0-15037 GCA_004027295.1 Dolichotis patagonum | reverse complement strand
AGACCTGGCCGAGATGCTGGTCTCCACAACGTTCCCAATCCAAACAGCACAGGCCAATCTGCTGGTCTCCGGGAGATTCCCAGTCCCAACAGTCAGGCTAAGATGCTGGTCTCCGCAAAGTTCCTAATCCAAACCTATTACACAGTTTCAGTTATGCAAGGTCAAAGGATCATATCAGGTAATGACCTTCTTGCTTGAAACATCCTGAGTAGTGAATTTGGTTCTTGCATACTTTCTAGCAGCAAGAGGCACCTAACATTGGTCATAGTCATTGACACATGATTCTTACTGCAAACAGATATGACAGACAGGCAATTGATGTTATGAAAGAAAGACAGTTTGTGAAATAGTCTACTCTGATTGCTGTTGACTTCCATAGTTATACATTGTGTATAGAATAATTTGTTTATATGTATTATAAGATTCATCATCTGGTCCTCATTTTTAAATACCACTGCCCCCCCTTTTTTACATAACTCACTAATCTGAATGATAATAGATTCCTTAGTCCTGTTTTTCTCCCTTAGTCCTATTTTAAGTTATTAGTTTTTATTCCTACTTTTGTAATTATTTATTTCATTTTTCTGAGTATAAAATTCCAATGTCGATAATTTTTTAAATTTCTGGATTCTGATTGGTTGATTGATTATTTCCAATGCTCATGATCACTTCACATATTCACATGCTTTCCTTGGATTTTAAAAGCAGATACTACTTTATGTATTATTTTTAACTAGAGTTCCAGTCCAGGGCCTCATGTATACTAGGCTGGTATCATAGCATTGAGCTACATCCCCAGTCTTTCTTTAAGATCTTAAAGAACTTTTTAAAGAAGTATTTGTCTCATGTTTATCTGCATAGCAGTGAATTTTCCTCTGTTGGGTTTCTTGTGGTTCATATTCTACAGTATTTACCTTCTCTGTGTCCTTAAACATTAGGCATTTCTGTCCTATCTTTCTCTCCTCCTTTCTGGTAGTTACTACTTCCTCCACCATTCAAAGAGGTATAGAATCAGTTTTTCTACAAGAGTTTGTGCGTCTGATTCCACAAGATATGACAAATGCTTTCCACAGCCACTCCTGGCTTGATCATCACACTGTGCTATGCTTGTCCCATTTCTCTCCTACCAGGAAGGTGGCTTCTGTCAGATTGGGTTCTGGAAAGTGGTCCTGGCTATTTTTAGCCCATCAGCCTGGAAAAACAGTATTGTTTACAACCCATTTCCCCACAGTGATCTTGGAGCTTGTCCTCTTCCGCATACTACTTGACATTTGTCCTGCTGTCTTTCTGGAGTTGAAATATCAGAAGTCACTGCCTGTTCCAAGATTTAGAGTTTTGTAGGCCTGTTTTCATGCCTCATATACACTTTGGTAGTTCCAGTGTATGTCTTGTCTCATAGAAAATTCTAAATTATTTCTTTGTTTAGTTTTATCTTTTTATATTTTAAAAGTATTTAGTGACCTGTTGCTTTGCATTGATGTGAAGGGGAGAATGTATGCAACTTTTTGTATAGAATATATTCTTTATGTTTTCAGCTCATGTTTCTAGTTAAGGATATTATACATTAGTGTGTAATTATTTGTGGATAATTCTGCATAAATATAATAATTATTCATTGATTATTAGATATGAGTTAATTATTTTAAAGGAGAATTTTGGATAAAAGTGACCTAGTAAAAAGGCAACCATAATGTTCAAATAAAGTATCTACCACTATACAAGTTAAGTAGAAGCAATAAATTTAAGAGTCTTGAAATACCAATTGGTCTACTAAAATGTTATACATTATAGTAGCAATTTTGGACTACGTGTTAATAAACTATAGACTATGTCACAATTCATATGTCAAATGTGGTATTAAAAAAGAAAGGACACAAAAGTTAAATTGAGATTTCATGTTGGAGCACAGTAAGAGAGGTCCTGCTAAAATAAGGATTAGACTAAATTCATGACTCAAATTTTTGAAATAGCTCTGTTTTTGAAACAGCTTAAGCTGTCTCTTGGAGGTTATCTTTTTCTTAGTAATAATCATAATATAGCTGTGCGGCCATGAGCCTGTCATCCACTGCACTATTTCTCACCCCAAAAGTGGGGGCTTAACTCATAGAGGAGGCATTGCTGAAGCACTGCAAGGTAGAAAAGATATATTAGAATAAATCTGCAGTAGTATGGGATGGAATGGTCTTCAACCTAGAAGAGGGTTTCCTCTGTAAGTATGAACAAACAGTAAAGACAAGTGCAAAAACCAATGATCAAACCAACTGATCAAGCCAAGAGGAGGTTTGTATTCATAATAATGCAACTTATTTATAAGGTATGCAACTTAGTTTTGGGAGAGGAAAATGTTATAATATGTTAAAGGAGTTTCGTCTAACATCTGAATGAACAATTTAAGGTGTTATTTTACAATATATTGGGTCTAGTTACGTTGGTCCACAATGTTCAACTGAAGTTTCAGATTCTTCTCTGAGAAATGAGTTACTTAGCTAATGTGAAAAAAAAATGCTAGACCCTGGAATAAAGTGTTAAAAAAGGGAAATGTTGGGCTGGGGATGTAGCTCAGAGTTAGAGTGCTTGCTGAGGGTGTGTGACGGCCTGGTTTGAATGGCCAGTATGGAAAGAGAGAGAGAGAGAAAAAAAAAAGATTTGTATTAATACTTGGAAGGGCAAAAAAGCATACTGTGATTTTCCTATTATAAAACTTAAAGATTTGTGTTGACTTCTGCATCTTCATTGACATAAATTATTGTTATATTCTTTTACTTTGTGTCATTTTGCAGCTGTTGAATTATTTCCTGATCTTTTGTTATTTCCAAGAGATCTTTCCTTTAACAATCATTAGCTGAGATCCTGTCTTCAAGGTCTGAATGTCTGTCTTCAGTTTTGCCAGCTTTCAGGGGAATTTTTAATTTCCTGGATATCTCTTTGAATTTGTTTCAAGCATTCTATTTCTTTCCTATATTGAGCCTTCATTGTTTCTAATCTTTTTGTATCAGCATGTATTTTTCTTTTATCTATCTCTGCTCTAGACTTTCTGAGCAGTTTGTAAATGTTTGTAAATGTTGTAAATGTTGATGCTCCTTTTTTTTTTTTACCTGAGATATTATTTCTGATCTGATTTCCTCTATAGTCCCACAGATTTGTTTCTTTTTCAGTTGGTATCCTTTCAGAAATGTCATGTGTGTGTCTTTCATTTTCCTTTATCTCATTGTCTCCTGGGCTTGTTCTGGGTGGGCTGGAGGTCTGAGGTTGCATTTTGGTATTTTCTTTAATTCTCCTGAGATTGCATAGAGATAACAGCGGAAAATGAAAAGAAGATGGCATCAATCTATTTGATGACTTGCATTCAAACAATGGGGTTTATTGAATAACAGGAGAAATATCCTAACAGGTTTTAGGGTTTTGTGTGGCTGCTGTTGGATGTATGGGTGCTCGGGAATTACCTCATCAGCATCTCCGTTGGTTTCCAGGTTGAACGTGGTGGCTTTGGCTGGCAGGACATTTGGGTGTTTTTTCTTTTTTGGTTGCTTCGACAGCACTTTTGTGACAGAGTGCCTAATACCTGTCTGTCCTTATTTTACTCAGAAAAGTACATGGAACATTGCCAAGAAAGTCTGGTTCTGACCTCATGTGTATCTGTAGTACAGGAAAGTGACATGGTTGGTAACACCTACTGTTGTAGTCAGGGCTTGTGCAGAGAACAATTAGAATCAGGACATGGAGTTTATAATACTATTTTTATGATGGTCACCCAGAGTTACCACAAGAAAATGCAGGAAATCTATCCACAACACCAAAGAATATTTAGCCAAGGGCCTGAATCCCACAGCAATGTCCCACATGAGTCCAGATGAAGACCCAGTGCTCATGACAATGCCTCCCATAAGTCCAACTGGAGATCTAGAGCCCACAGAAGGATTCATACCGGTCTCTTTTATGGATCCATGCTGGGAAAACCCAAAGGTCAGTAGTGGAAACTAAGGAAGTCTGTGCCAGTGGGGTGAAGGAGCTGTGCTGAAAGGTCGAGGGTTCTACGCTGGAGCCAAGAAGTCACACAACAAAGATCAGGGCTGTCCTGAAAAGCACCACAGCCATCCTCAGTGACATGGAGGCCCCGAGCTCCTCCAACGACAAGTACAGTTGAGTATATACCAGGAAGCCAGTGTGACGAGTTCATCCTGGAGACCAAGTGGCACACGTCTTCCCCTCCGGAGCCAGGAAGCAATGCTTGAAGTGAGGACCAGAGCTTCTCCAGGAGAACTTAACGGCTCAAACAGCAACTCATAAGAGGACCCACAATGCCTCAGTGCCTCAATGCTCCTCAATGCATTAACACCTTCCTTCTCCTCCACATCTCTATTTATGCTGGCAACTTTCCTCAGGTGAAACATCTACACTCAGCAGCATGGTGATACAATCCGGCTGGCATTAAATTGACCACCAATTTTTAATCCATAACACTTACCTTAAAAAAAAAAAAAAAAAAAAAAACCACTTACCTTACAGAGTGCTTGTGTTTGGGATGTTTCTTAAAATGGACAAGGCTTCCAGTCTGGGGTTTGTTGGCTTCTGTGCAGTTTGGGGGTAGGGAGTGGGAAAATCATGCCAAGTTACAGCAGTTCCTTAGAAAAGCAGCCCATTTAAAATAGTTTGACAGGGCCCGGGGATTTAGCTCAGTGGCTTAAGTGCCTGCCTGGCAAGCATGAGGTTGTGAGTTTGATCCCCGGTACAAAAAAAAAAAAAAAAAAAAAGCTGTAAAATAGTTTGACCTAGGAAATTGAGATCAGAGCTAGAAATGACTTAAAAGATGATCCAGTATAACTTGGGCAACCTGTTGCACATGAATAGGTAGACAATGAATAGGAGGATGTGGGCAAACGGTTCTAAGGGAGCTGAAAACAGAATGTTCGGGGAAGTGACCCAGAAAAGTGACTTACTGCCACAGAGGACATGAGTGCAATAATTGACCTCAATGTTTCTTACCTCTTTGAGCTATGAATGCTTCTCCTGGCCTTGATTCATCACCTCCAACCATTACTCTGTAGAGTTATCGATCTCTGCAATGTGGTCATTGGACTGGCTCCTCCATCGCTGGTAAACTCCTTGAGGGCAGCCACTCTTTCTTATTTCTTTCCTCTCATTTTCAGAATTACTTATCTTAGTTACTTTTCTCGTTGCTAAGACAAAATACCTGACAACCAAAGTTAGAGGAAGGAAGGTTTATTTTGGTTCACAATGTATAGTAGTTTCCGTCCATAGTCAGTTGGCTCCAAGGCAGGATAGCATGGCAGAGGGGCATCAAAGAGGAAAAACAATTCATGGCAAAGCAGGGCAGGCAGAAGGCAGCAAGAAGCAAGGAAGCAACTAGTGACCCTCTTTTTATCCCTTATATCTTCTCTATCCTAGAGCAGATAGCACTCACACTTAAGGTGGGGCAACCTTGGTCCTATGCAGAACTATGCCATGCCAATCAGTGGACTAATTTAGTTACCACACATCCTTGATTCCAGCCTCAAAACACTGGATCCAGGAACCTCCGAAAAGCCACATCTATGACTGAATGAGCCTTTTTTTTGGGGGGGGGGACATATAAACAGAAGCCATAACGCTACAGTCTGGAACATTACACTAATGTGACATCAGGTCACATAGGTAGTGCAGCATTGCATCACAGAACAAATGATAGTCTAGGCTGAAAGGCTCCTAGAGTCATGACATACTGAGAGAAGAGGCCAGAGAAGTGCTCAGTTAAAATGTATTTTTAGCCTGGCTTGCCACAAATAGGCTTTGTGATCTTAGGTGATGTACATTATTTGTTTTCCCTTTAAAAGTTACACAGCTTTACTGGAGATGAAATATTAAACTTTTTCTTTGAAAATCAATATAAAAATAAATACTAATAAGATTTTAAAAAACTGTCAAAACAATCTTTGATAGATCCTGATCTAGAGGTTTGGAAGTTAAGTGGAATTAGTTTAATAAGTATAAGAGAGAAACACTGTTCACTAAGAAGAGGAGAGCAAATGAACTAGAGCTTGCAATCCCCCTGCTTCAGCCTCCCAGAGTGCTAGGATCCTACACACATACCACCATCCCTGGCTTTGTACTAGTAACCAAAACACCAACACAGAATGTGGATTGGAGGTCTGTCATTTGTGTGATATACTGCCAGGTGCACAGAAGGTGTTTCCTGAAATTATTCATTGTCTTTCTGCTTTAGGGATCCTGTAGAAAAAAGAGCACTAGGTCAAAATGACCTAAGTAACAGCACCCTGATGCCTCATGTTTCCCTGGGCTACAGAAAACTCAGAGCAAAAATAAAGAGCAAAGTTGAAGAGAGGTAACAAGAAGTAGGAAGGTAAATTGCTCTCAAGCAGGAAGGATCTCAGAAGAGGGAGGAATCAAGCAGGCCTGTGATGCCAGCCCTCCGGAGGCTAAGGCTGGACTGTCACCCTGAATTGGAAACCAGCCTGGACTACTTAGCAAGTTCAAGGCCAGTGTCAACTACATAGTGAGACCCTCTCTCTCTCTTTCAAAAAAACTTAAATAAATAAAAGATGGAGGGCAGGGGGAAGTAGGGAAGGGGTAGGGGATGAATAAAAGGATTGGGATGTGTCATGAATATGTACCAACTCCAAACAAGGAATGTAAACATTATATATTGCAAACATGTGCCAAAAAAAAAAAAAAAGGAGCTCAAGAGATGAGTGGAGAGGAGAGAGAGACGGAAGGGAAAGAGGATGAAAAAGAAATTACGGAACTAAAATGTGTTATGTGTATGTACCAACTTCCCCCAAGGAATGTAAACCTTATGTACTACACGTATGTACTAATAAATGGAGAGAGAGGCAGACAGAGACAAAGAGAGCGTGTATTAGCTCAGTTGTTTAGGTAAATGATTCACATCCTCTGAGCTGCAGTCCCTTACAATTTCCCTTTACTAGTAATGCTTGAAGGGCCAGGCAGCTGTGGGAGTTTGAGGTCTTACTTGCCACATCTCAAGTCTGGAGTCCAGTGTTGGTGTAAAACACTGAGTCACTGGTGAATTCTGTTATCCATTGTTCAGAAAGCAATCCCCCGCAGCGGGGCTTTTGGTTTCAGGGCCTCTCACCTTGTAGACTATCGCAGTAGAGGGGTGTAAAGAAGCCCTAGCAGCCCCCATAAGGGAGCTGAAAGTGAAAATACAGTGGTGACTTTCCTCAAAACAGCAATGAAATGACCCCTAGGTTTGTAATGCTGCCTACTGAGGGAGGGAAGAGAGAGAAGATACCTGCATATTTTACTGCATACCTGCATATTTTACTGCATATCTGCATATTTTACTCCATACCTGCATATTTTACTGCATACCTGCACATTTTCCAGGCGCTCATTGTTATATTCCTTTCAGGCCAGTTTGAGAGAGCTACTTTGATATGGGAAGTGGTTTATAAAGAAAACGCTTAGGACCAGGAAAGGAAGCCACTCTGGACTCTAGTCCTTTGTGTTTTCTTGTCGTTTTTTTTTTAAATTTAAAAGACAAAAAATGGTGTTTTCTTTTGTAAAATACACTTTTTGTTTTCTCAATTTTTCAGTTTTTATTGGTTATACAGATGAATGAGTTTCATTTTGCAGTTCTGTACATGCCCATAACATGCTCTGATAATTTCCCCCCCATTTCCCCCCACCTCTCCCTCCTTGTAGTTTCACATTTTGGGTTCAATATGTATTTTTTGTGCATATCCATCTGCCCTTCTACCCACCCTTGCACCCCTACTCCTTCCTCTTATTTTTTCTTCTGAACCAATTTTCCTGTATTTAAAAAAGACCACGTGGGCTGTGGCACTGAGTGGGTTAAATCCATGTCTGAGGCTTTTATCTTCTAACTCAAGGGACGGACGGACGGAAGGACGTGTGTTTCTGTTCACGCAGAGCCAAATCCACCCACCTCCAGGAAAGCGAGGTCGACACTCGGGCGGCAACGACACTCTGGGACACTAGGGGTCGCTCCTGTACTTGCTTTTAGCCGTAGGAGGCAGTATTTTTAGGCTTCCTCTGTGCACGTGGTTGGTTCAGGTTCTGAACTCTTCCATCTTTGATGTTTGTGCCAGGCCCCTGTTAATGCCTGCTTTCTGCTTGAACAGCAGCAGCCTGGTTCTGTTTCCAAGAACAGAACGCATCGATTGTCTTTATTTTATTGCTTTGCAGGTGCAACGCTTTTTGCTCTTTGCTGCTGCTAAATGTACTGGGGCGTACCATGCCTAGCATTGCATAGTTCTCTTTTTTTAGTTGCCCACCGCCTTTCTTTGGTACTGGGGATCTCTTAACTCTTTCATTAGATTCAAAAATTTCCTCGCTGCAGTTCTTGAGGCTTGCGCTGATCACATACACCGAGTTTGTGTTCCCTAGGAGCATCGCTTCACCTTGTTTCCATGTGAATGGAAAACAGTTGGAACATACTCAAGATTTTGCTCCTGATGGATTTAGAGGAATCCTCAAGGTTAAATGGAAATTAACCCTATCGTTAAATGGCATAGGAAGGGATCTCTGTGACCCATGAGAGTGTGCAGACTGGCCAATGTTTCTAAAATATCTCTTCTCTGTCTTAGAAAAAGATAAATACGTTCCGTGTTTCTAATGTGTTGGGGAGGGGCACTGCGGGTTCTCTTGTAAGAAAAAAAATTGAATGGGATATTTAGGGTGGGAGGGATAATAAGAGTTTGGAGAGAGCAGGAAGGCGCTGTTGAAGAGGAGGGAAGTAGGCAGAAAGAATGTAAGATGGGCTTCATTGGGCAGTACCTCCCTCTCTGCTCCCTGAGTCCTGGTAGCGTTCCGTTCCTGGAATCGACATCTAATTTGTGTGTCCAAACTCAGAGAGACCCATCTGAGCCAGCTTTGCCAGCTAAGCAGTCATTATCATTATTAAATGAAATTATTACAGTGCTTCCTTCAGTCCTCAAGAGGTAAAATCAACAGCCAAGCTGTGGGCTGCATGTTTGCAGTCACATCACTGTCTGCACTAGAGGTTTACTGGCCAGTTCCCTCATCATTTCAGTGGGGAATCAGTTCCACTCCATGCCTTGAACCCACCTTCATATGTATTCCTCTCTTCCGTGCCAAAGAAATTGGAAACTTGAGTGACCACACAGACGAGCAGTGGCAGGAGCACCCTGACCTAAGAGGGTCCAGTGCCACAGAGCCACAGGCTAGGTACTTTGGAGCAAGCAGAGATGGATAAGCTGATTCCTTTAGTTTGACTCTACTTATGGGGCAGGAGAAATACTGTGGTTTGATGAGGAAGTGTCAGGAGGTGAATATATTGGGGGGAAGTATTTGAGACTTAGTAGATGAAAACGTATTTTTGTGTGTTCCTTTAATGTCAAGGTAGAACACATTGTTAATAAATTTTATATGTATTTGTGTTCCTTGATATCCAGGAATAAAACAAAGTTTCCCCTGCCCCTCTCCTTCATTGTCTTCCTCTCCTTCCCCTCCCCTCCCCCGTCCTCTTCCTTTATTTTTTTGTAGCACACGGGATTGAATTTAGAGCCTTTACACTACACCTCGCACCCTCTTTTACTTTCTTTGAGACAGAGTTTTGCTAAATTGCTGAGTTACCCAGGCTGCCTGGAATCTGTGATTCTCTTGCCTCAGTCTCTCAGAATGTGGAAATTATTTTCTGTTCTTGGAAAATGTCAAGTATCCTCTCTAAAGTCTTTTTGCAATATAAATATGCTATCACACAGAGCAAGAATGAGAGGCTGGATCATAATCTTACTAGTAAGATGAATTTCTTTTTGAATATCTGAATCCAGAAGTTGTTAAACTGATGTCATATTTCTTTTTTAAAAAAATTTATTTAAAGAGAAAACAAAACAAAAAATGGTAGCAACAGAATTCCAAAGGAAGAAAAGAAAAGAACAAAAAAAAAAAACACTAAGAAATAAACTTGATAAATTATGTACTGTCATCTCGGAAATAGTTGTTCAAATTACAAAATTAAAGCATACAAAGTAGACATTCAAACAGTGAGACTGTTATCAGTTCTGCTCAATGATCTAACAAAAACAGTAATATGGTCATCTATCTTATACACTTAAACATATATGCAGTTATATCCTTTAGAGCACTTTCTTTCCCTCTCTTTTTTACACAAGCAATTATGCATTTTGAGTTTTATTACTCCTACAGTTCTTATAACTTTTTACACTAGAGACATGTTATATTTATAAATATGATTCTTACTTATTTCACTAATGAGGATAGTCTCAAGTTGTCTCCATTTCCCTATGAAGGACTTAAGATCATCCTTCTTCATAGGTGAGTAACATTCCATTGTATAAATACCACATCTTTTTCATCCACTCTGCGGTTGATGGGTATCTTGGTTGTTTCCAAGATTTAGCTATTACAAATTGTGCTGCTATAAACATGGGTGCAGATATATCACTGTGATATGACCTTTTCAGTTTTTCTGGGAAAATACTCATGAGGGGAATAGCTGGGTTGAATGGAGCTTCTAATCCTAGTCTTCTGAGAGTTCTCCATACTGATTTTCATAGTGGTTGCACCAGTCTACATTCCCACCAACAGTGGAGCAGTGTTCCTTTTTCCCCACAGCCTCGCCAACATTTGGTATAAGTTGATTTCTTGATGGCAGCTATACTTTCCAGTGTGAGATGATATCTCAATGTTGTTTTAATTTACATTTCTTTTGTAAAATTTTATTTAAAGAGAAAAAAACAAACAAAACAGAATAAATGGTAGCAACAATACAGAATTCCAAGAAATAAGGAAAAGAACAAAAAAAAACCCACTAAGAAATCAGTACTTGACAAATTACATACTGACATCTTGGAAATAGTTGTTCAAATTACAAAATTAAAACATGCAAAGTATACATTCAAACAGTGACACTGTTAACAGTTCTGCTCCACGATCTGCCAAAAACAGCAATATGGTCATCTATCTTACACACTCAAACATACATGCAATTATATCAAAAGGGTAAAATTAAACACAACAAAAAAGAACAAAGTGGGTCACAAGAGAACAATGTAAGAGACATAACTTTCAAAGCTAGGCAATCGGAGATATTCACTCTTTATCATATCGACTCTTGTTTTCTTCCTAATAGGTGTCCATATTGTCACATACAGGGAATTCACATGAAACAACATAGTATGGAACTGATCTAAGCAGGACAAGGAAGTCGTTTCAGGTCTTCAAGACCAGACAATAGGGAAGCCAAGAATGGCTGTCGTAGTGTTTCTCATTCTCTTCAAAATAGCTGTCCATACTTTCATGTGTGTTTAACTTGAACAAAACAAAACAAGCCAAAATCACTTTGAACAAAGAATGATAGTATTGCTGGATTTCACATCATGACATTACGGAGTCAGCACTGGGTACTGTAGTGTCTCTTTTTCTTCAAAATAGTTGTTCATTTCAACATGCAGTTGGTTCTTATAAATTGTTTATAAGCTCTACACATGCATGAGTTTCTACATGTATCTCTATCCTTTCTGTATTAGAGGGAAAAATACAACAAAGCAAGACAAAACAAAATAATTCCTAGAAAGGCATGAAGCAAAAAGTCATATAAAACCACAATACAAAGTGATCTACAATGGTTACCATGATGTCTCAGCAGTATATAATAACATTAATAAAAACAAAGCATTGGAGATATTATAAGACTTCAAAAGCAGGCAATAATTAAACCAGAGTGGGTATCTTAGTGAATTTTGTCATCTTCAGTTTAGTTGCCTATACTCTTAGACTTGATGCTATCAATCATAGCAGATTTGAATAAAATCAATCAATACAAGATAGCACTCTAACAAACCAGATTCAAATAAGATCAGTCATAATACGACAGTATAAGTTATACAGGGCTTCTGATTAAGTTGATAGGAAATTAAGGATGATTACCATATTGTGTCCTCTTATTTTGGGAATAGCTGACCTTGTCCTCAGGTCTAGTGTAAGTAGACAAACTGGAACAGCATATAATCCATCCAAGCAGAGTGATGAGAATAATGTAGATTTTAAATCTTGTTACCCTATTAACAATATCCTCTACCTTCCTTTTTTAGACATTTCCTCCCCTTTCACTCCCATAGGGTCCACTGCTTATTTTGGGTCCCACTGCCTCCTTATATAGAGCATCTCAATGGACCCTATCTCCTGATCTACTCTGCCTGTGTTTCTCTCAGTTAGTATTTTGAGCCAATCTTTATAGCCAATCTTCTCTGCCTCATTTCTGCTATTCTATTTTTCTGCCATTGGTAGTCTATTTTTCTCCTTCACTCCACTGTCTGTCCCATTCACTGAGGCCTCTCTGCCACTGTTCCTGAATGCTCATATTCTTTTTCTCTCTTTCTAACATGTCCTTCAGTATTTTTTGTAGGGTTAGATTGGTGGTCACAAATTCTCCCAGTTCCTCTTTGTCATGGAAGCATCTTGCTTCTCCATTAATTTCTAGAGACAGTTTTGTAGGATATATCAATCTGGGCTGGAGATTTTTCTCCTTAAGGACTTGAATTATTTCACTCCAAGCTCTTCTTGACTTGATGGTCTGTGTTGAGAGATCTGCTGTGATTTTGATGGGTTTTCCTTTATAGGTGATCTGTTTCTTTCTGTGAATAGCCTTTGTAATTTCTCTGTTTTGACTCCTGCTTCTTCATTCACATGCTTTATTCTTAAGTTATAGATCCTCTTGTCATCCTCTAGCCTTTGTATGATTACTGCCTGCTCCCATGTTATTTTTAAGAGATCTTCCCTTTCATGATCACACATTGCAAGCCTGTGTTCAATTTTTGATAGTCTATCTTTTGGTTTCTTTCAGGCAGTTTTGCCAACTTTCTATGGAGTCTTTAGTTTGCTGGTAATCTCTTTGAATCTGCTTCATGAATTCTAGGTTTTTTTATATATTCTTCATTGAATGTTTCTCTCCTTTTGTGTTCCTCCATTCTTCTTCCTGTGTCTTCTTGAGAGATACCGAGCCTTTCTTTTATTAATCTACTTATCTCTTGTTTAACTTGAATTAATATTTCAGTTTTGATCTCATTTATGAAGTCCCAAAGATATCTCTTTATGGACACTGAGGCTGTGTTTGATATTTCATGTTTGCTGCCCTCAATCTCTTTTATCTTTACCTCTCCTGGATCAATATTTTCATGGTTGGGGGTTGGGGGATTTTTCTTATTTCTCCCTCTCGTCATGTTTTTGGTTCCTTCCATACAAGTGTATAGTGTAATTCTCAGCCCCTTTTCTTGTTAGTTAGGGTTCTTATGGAGCACGTAGGCTAGGGGTTTCTGCCCTCTGCCGTCCACTATCAGACAGTGAAGTGCAAGCAAGGGCAGTATATGCTGGCTCCTCCCCTCTGGGCCAGTTGACCTTTGCAGGCCTTCACTGCATCAGTGTGTGCCACCCTCAGGGAACCAATTGATTTGTGATGACCCACTGGGTCCCAGCCCAGTCTAAGCAGATTCCACCAACCTGCTCTGTGAGGGGAGCAACCAACTGAAGCCGCTTCCTTACAGAGCCAGGGCTTTCCTGCCCAACTCCAATATGACATCTAGTTGGTTGCCCCTTTTCCACGGGAGGGTGCCATTCCCATCACTCACTGCATGTTGATGCTGGTCCCCAAGAACTACTGGGCTCCCCAACCCAGAGGCACCTCAGTGCGGCTGCAGCGTGAATTCACGGTGCCTCTGGTTTGGTCACATGCAGGGCCAGGTCCGGGCGAGCCGCGTGCAGGGTTGTTCAGCTCCACGCTCTGGCCATACAAGCCAGTCGCTTCAGCACAGGTTCGGTTGCTCAAGTGGATCTCGGGTACGAATTCAGGCAGCCTGGCCAGAGTGCAGTGCTTGCTGATCTTAGCTTCTCTAATGGTAGCCCTGGGACCTCGTATTTGGGCAGTTTCTTTCCCTTCAGTTTCTTCCTGGGTTGAGAGAGTCCATCTCCCTCTGTCTGTGTCTCTCCAGGGTGTTCTATTCTGGCAATTGAGCTGTCTCTCTCAGAGAGGTTCCATATCCTGCTACCTCTAGGTCTGCCATCTTTGAAACCCCATCCTTTGACTTTTAACCTATGAGTTTCTTCTTGAGTCAGATGTGTTTCTTGTATACAGCATATTGTGGGATACTCTTTCTTGATCCATTCCATCAATCTGTTTCTTTTGATAGGTGAATTGAGCCCATTTACATTTATGGATATCACTGATACATACTGGCTTGACTTTGCCATGTTGTGTTACTGTTGTTAGTTTCCTGCTTTTCTCCCTTGTTTAATTTCTAGTCCAGGCTGGTGATTCTTTCTGTTGTTGTTCTGGAGGTTGTGGTCATTTTTATCTCTATCTAGGATGTCCTTCAGCACTATTTCTAAGTTTCATTTGGTGGACATGAATTTCTTCAGTTGTTCTTTGTCATGGAAGTATCTTGTTTCTCCATTAAATTTGAAAGACAGTTTTTCTGGGTACATCAGTCTGGGTTGAAAGTTGTTTTCTTTTAGGGCTTGAAATACTTCACTCCAAGCTTGTCTTAACCTGAAGGTTTGTGCTGAGAAGTCTGCCATTATTCTAATAGGTTTTCCTTGATAGGTGAGTTGTGTCTTTTCTCTAATAGCTTTTAGTATTCTGTGTTTATGCTGTATGTCTGAGATCTTAATTATTATGTGTCTGGGTATAGATTTATGTTGGTTATGACTTTGGCATTCTGTATACCTCACTTATTTGAATATCAGATTTTTCCCATGTTTGGGAAATTTTCTGCCATTACTTCTGTGAACAGCTTCGTTATATCCTTTGCATTGTCTCCTGACTCTTCAGTGATGCCTATTTTTTTTCTTTTTTTTTTATTAATTTGAAAGAGAATAAAACAAAAGTGGGCAGTACAGAGCAGATCAGAACAGGACAACATAGGCAACACAGTACTTTACATTAAGTCAACTGGACATCAACAGTATCTAACACCATATCTCTTACGCTGCTATAGTTGAGCATAGTTTCAAATACAATAATATCAAACATAACACAATAGTATTAAGCCATACATAG
>PVJX010040772.1:0-15010 GCA_004027295.1 Dolichotis patagonum | reverse complement strand
CACGTGTCAGGAGTGAGGACTCATGGTGCTAACGATTGCTCAGCAGGAGTCAGTGCAACCCACCACAGCTGAATGTGTAGAGTGTGCTGGGCTGGGGGTCAGGGAGACACCGCCTCTGTTCATGAGTAGCTACAGCCTGTTTAGAGGGTTGTTGCCATTGGACTTGCTCTGCCAGTGTGTTGAGCGCACTGAACTGAATCCCCCTGACTTGCAGGCAGATGTTGACAAAGCAGTGCAGGCCGCAAGACAAGCCTTTCAGATCGGCTCTCCATGGCGAACTATGGATGCTTCGGAGAGGGGCCGCCTCCTGCACAAGCTGGCTGACTTAATTGAAAGAGATCGTCTGCTGCTCGCAGTGAGTATATGCATGGTGGGAGCTCGCCAAAGCATTCATTGTTTGAGTTGGCACCATGGTTGGTTTTAGTGAGCACTACTATGCTCTCTATTTTAAAAAGGAAAAACACTTGGTCTTTAGGACTCTTAACCCTGGGGTTAAGTAGTCAAGTAGTCATCTGCTGGCTTGTTCTGGGTGATGCTAACTTGTGCTCCTATAAGTAATTCTATAGGGTAAACTTTGTCAGTTCCTCAGTTATGCCAAATTAAAGAAATTGCTTTCCTTCACTCTAGACTTTTACAAGCTTGCATGCTAGCATGCAGTGGGAATCTTCTATAATATTACACTAAGTTTGTCAAACTTACTTGACCCTAAGAATTGTTACTTGCCTTTGTGAAAGTATCCCAAATATTTCATTAACATATAACTTATTTCTCTTTAGTTCCATAATTGAAATTTCTGTTGAAGAAAATTCATGAACAAAAACCCCAGATGTTGATTATTTAAGCAGATTACTAATATTTATATATAATTCAAACATTACAAACAATTACAAACTGATCCTTTGAATCAGTATGTAGTCCAGGCTGGCCATGAACCTCTGGGGATCCTCTTTACTCAGCCATCAGAGTGCTAAAAATAACATTGCAACATGATTAAAAAAATCACTAATAGGAAATTATCACCATGTTGAAATTTTATTGCAACACCAAGCTGATCAAGAAGCCTCCACACTGACCTCACAACAGTTTACATCAAAATTTGGCCAGCTCTTCAAATGTTGATTGGTAGAAAACACTCAGAATGAGACAGAGTGAGCACTCTGGTTTTGTAACTGCCATCTCCTATGCATTTTACCTAGATTGTGTAATACAATCCTCTACACAGGTTATGATAGCTCTTTTTTAGTTTCTCTTTTTAAAGAGAAACTTAATTGGGATAATTTAAGATTTCTTCTATACCCCAAATTCTCTAGTGCATATTCAACATATTGGCCATACGTATTTTAATCTCAAATTTTCGTGGAAATTTAAATTTATGGATTGATCTATTTTTTAGACAATGGAAGCAACAAATGCAGGAAAACTGTTTTCCAACACGTATCTGATGGAAATAGGAAGCAGTGTGAAAACCCTGCGCTACTGGGCAGGCTGGGCAGACAAGATCCAGGGCCGCACCATCCCCAGCGGTGAGCAGGGCTGGGAGACCTCAGGGCCGGGCGGGGACGGGCAGGGACTGTAGGGTTGAATAATTGCAAATGCGCAGCCAAGTGAAGCAGAATTATTCTCACCTTAGGTTGAGCCAACACAGTTCTAACCCAGGAGGTTCCGTGATGACTCAGCAAATGGCCTCTCCAGCTGTTTCAGCAAAGTAAGGCAGAGCACCAAGGACGGGTTAGAAATTATTGATATAGGAACCATCTTATGGTTACATTACTGATTTGGGGTGACTCTCTAAGAGCCCAAACTTTCATTACTTACTTGGGTTTCCCTCCCATAGTGACACTTAGACCCTTCCCACCACAGTGGAATTATTGAAGGCTCCTGGCTGCTCCCCTTGGGCCAGCTGTGGGCATCTGTGCCTGTTCAAACTCAGTACACTTAGACCACAATAATAAACACACCAGGTCATTCTGATTGGCTTCAAATACCTTCCAAAAAATGTGAGCTCATGTTCATAGCCTGAGGTAGGCATTTGTGTATATAAATGCTCACGGAGGTGTTATTTCAGTGGTATATGCACATAACAAAATAGAAATATCAAACATATTTCACATGAAGAGAATCAGTTGGAGAAATGGTAAGGAAAGAGTTTAACTCATAGAAGTGTGTTAACTTTAGGAATAAAACACTTTTCCAGAAGTGGCCCTGATGGTGTATTTCTAAACTAATTGGAGTTTCTGCTGGGTTACAAGTGATAGGAAGTGAAAGGAGGAAAATGAGATCACAGTGATTAATAGAAAGGTGACTATTTTAGTGATCATCTTACTTTGCCCTCAGATTACATGGGACAAGCCATTGAAATTACACATGGATCTTCAGAAAGACAGTCTTTGCTCCGACAGCTAAGGGGCTCCTGTGGGGATAAAAACAGAGCTAAACCCACCAAGCTATGATGCTCTCAGGATGTCCACATCAAATTCTGAAGCACCACACTCAGTCAGCTCTAGACAGAAAGGAGTAGGCCTTCACACGGGTCATTTTTCACATAGATCATGAGCTTGGTTTTGGGTTTGTAAGCAGAGGAAAACAACATTTTGCAGAATGTTGATAAGAAAGCTTATTCCATCTAGAAAGAGAGTTTTAATTTTATCATTTTAGAAATTAAATTGGTCTTTGCAAAATGACTAGGTTATTGGTAAAGCACTGAGCTGCTGGAAACACATTTGAACATGGTTCTTCTTTTAGCTGGATATGCCCCTTCTGCCCTCCTCTTCCTTTTCCTATAAAACTATGAGGATAACAATGTAGAAAGTGTTTCTCCTTGATGAAGAACAACAGACTAATTGTCTTCCTGATACTTCCTGACTTTTATCACTGTTTCTATTTAACTCTGTTTATGGTTTCTATCATTCTGTATTTAATTTGAGGGCTCAAATAACTGTTTTGTAAGTTATTTAAGGTATGGCTTCTTTTTCATTCCTTTATTACTATTTTCATCTTCCTCTCACTTCAGTTTCAAATCTCTATCCTTCCAAACTCAAGTAGATTAGCTCCCTATGGAGCTGGGTGTGTGCCTTCTTTTCCAGATGGAGACTTCTTCACTTACACACGACGTGAGCCTATTGGAGTGTGTGGCCAAATCCTTCCTGTAAGTTGCTCCCCTGTATAATATTTTTTAAAGCCTAATTTAATGTAAGCCTATTTAATTTGATAACAAAGATTTTTCTGACGCAAATGGATGCTTGTTTACTGGTCAAATGTGATGTAAATTTCAACAAGTAGGATTTGTTGAAACCAGGTTTCCTATGACTGAATTTCTGGGATATAATTTAGGAAATAATGAAACTCTACCTCTACCCTGAACTCTTATCAGCATTTACGGAGAAAAAAACAAGAAACTTCTCTGGGTTCAGAGGGCTACTCAGGGGTTGCCCTGGGACCTTAGCCCAAGCTTGGAGCACCCTCACAACCTTTTCTTAAACAAGATTGTTAGTCCAGGACTCGGGAGTCACTTACTGGAGGTCCACATGCGACCTGTCTGAAGCCCTGTGTTGGAAAACTGGCACTACAAAAACATTATTTATCCCATAAATGATTAATATTTTTTGGTAAATAAAATAAATGACCTATAGGGAGATGAGAATAAATACTTTTAAAATCAAGTTCTGTTATTTTGAATTCTTATTCTACCAGAAAAAAACAATCACTACACTGCTGGCTGGTATCCAAAAGCAGGGAGTGATTTTTTTGCTGGAACAATAAGAATTTAAAATAACAGCACTTGATTAAATATAGGGGCTCTATTCTTGTCTCGTCTATCTGCTTTCATTATAGTATTGTCATTTACTATTCATTCTGGCCATGACCTTAAACAGAACACATTGGATGCCTGTACAAACTGCTGTGTCATTATTTAACAACTGCAGGGAAGGAGGAGAAGCATAATGTCGAAGTTACATTCATAACTGTGTCTTTGAGCAAAACAAACCCGCAGTGTGGCATGTTGCTTTCCAATGGAACTTCCCCTTGGTTATGCTGGTGTGGAAGATAGGACCTGCCCTCACTGTGGAAACACAGTGGTTCTCAAACCTGCAGAGCAAACTCCCCGCACGGCTCTTCACGTGGCATCCTTAATTAAGGAGGTAAGTGTCCGGGGTCAAAGTGTGCACGAGACTCCAAGACCCCAGCTGTAATGGGAAGCCCCGGTTCAGAGTTACTGCAGCTGCACTCTCTGGAAGGCTCCATCCAGTGGTGAGGGTGCCCTGAACAGGGCTGCTAGCTGGGATTTCAGGCAGTCAGTGCGCCTGAGTCTCCCCCAAATGCACCCCAGAAGTCTGACCAGAGGAGAGGGGTCAGTCACCTGCTGACCGAATTTTTTTTTTTGCTTTTTTTCCTCTTTCATAAACACAAATTCATTTTGAAATTAATATAGAATTCTTTCATTGCTGGAATATTTTGTGCAAGTTCTTAACTACCAATAATGGCTCAGTAGTTTCTGCAACTTTGTTTCAATTTAAACAAGTTTTTAGTTTTAATCTATGAAGCTAGAATTCACTGTGCCTGTATGTTCCTGTGCAACACTGGGTCATATCCTTTCTAAAACCTATTTCCGTGCATGAATATTTTTATATTCACTTTCTATTATGCTTCTTCTACATTTTCTTCTTCAAATGTAGTGAAGAGTATGTAAATTTAATTTTCATCAGCTATCCTAACTCTGTGAATATATAATTTTTAAGTCATTCATTACCCTTTATCCTTCACATCTTGTTGTTTCATTTGTTTTGTATTGTTTTTTGGTACCAGGGATTGAACTCATGACGTCATGCTCACCATGCAAGCACTTGAGTTCCTGAGCTAAATCCTCAACCTATCCTTCATATCTTACCAAAACTTAAATTATTAGTCATTGAAAACTTATTATTTACAAACTCTACACTCATACCTTAAAATTGTTCTTCATTGCAAATTAAATATAGACAAAAAAGATGTGAAAATGCAGCTCTGTGATGTAACTGACATGCAGTTTCAGCATGCTCATCTCAGTTCCAAGGTTGCCTCCTAAGTTAGTTCTTTAACAGGAGTAGGCACCTGTCTATAAGGCACCTGTCTTAAGCAGTATGACCTTGCTTACCTACCATTTTATCTGTTAACTGCTGTCACTTAAGCAATCTATAGCTAGAGAACTAAAAATGTGAAGTTGCTTAATTTTTTGTTTCTGGTGATATAGATAATAAACGTATTGCTTTCCTTCTGTGTAAACATCTTACCCGACACTTAGAGGTACGCTGTCTCCTTGAGTTACTGTAAGGAAATCTGAGATGGCCCTCATTAGAGCCATGATCCATAAACTACGGTCTTACTCTGAAAGGAAGCATAGGTAAATCTTCCCTCCACTGGGTTATTTTCATATGAGCTAAGAAATGACATAGTAATGATAAGTAATAAAGAACAAAGCTGCTTAAGCACATTCATCTATGTAGGGAAACTTCCAAGATGAGCCCACAGAAGCAGCCTGGACCCCCTACTCCCTTTCCTGCATCTTTCTGAGCTCTGTTGTAACCATTCTGCTTTTTGTCCTTTCTGGCGGGTTTTCCTCCTGGGGTGGTGAATATTGTCCCTGGCTATGGGCCCACCGCAGGGGCCACCATCTCCTCACACATGGACGTGGACAAGGTGGCCTTCACGGGCTCCACTGAGGTAACGCTACTCACTCAGCCTGGCCGCGAGCCGTGTCCTCAATGCTCATGATGCCGCGGGTGTTTATGGGACTGTTCTGAAGCCAACACCTCCTTAAAGCACAAGTTCACTTTAGTGAGCTTTGTTGTTTATTCTAGCTACCAATTTGCTTACACAACCTAAGCAGTCGTAGTTTAGGTGAAATGAAACATTGATTACAGACACCAAAGCACTGATCTGTGCCCAGTGTGTTTTTTACCTTCTCTTATGAGAAACAGAGGTGCTGTGTCATATGATTCATACAATTTGTCATAGAAAATATAAATCGGGCCACAGTGATTGTGTGAATGAATGAAGTTGTTACCTGTAAATTATGAAAATGAAGGAGCAGCTCCTCACCCTGAGCTCCTCATCAGGGACTTCCTCACCTGCACCTTCTGAAAGGGAGTCAGAAGCTTGACTTCCCTCCACATTACTAATGATCTCGCTCTATGTTCTCTCTAGCTTGGTTATCAAAAAAGTTTAAGAACAGTGGGATTCCTTCCATGAGCACCTCAAGGAGAAGCGATGTGGAAAGTAGATTTTGGGAGGGAGAATGACTTTTCTATCCTAAGCAAAAGAAAGTGAAGAAACCCTAAGATGTTAAGCAAAATAAAATTTCTTGAGTTGTGCTCTTAGTTTATACGTTTGTTCGGCATAAAAAAATGTTCAGCATAAAAAAATATGATAAAAAATATGATGTTCAGCATAAAAAAATAATGTGAACCTTTGACTGGTACACAGCCTAAAGGATAAAGACTGAGCAAGATTTTGTCTGACAAAGCTGCTGACATTAGTGCAGACCAGACCAGGTGTAACAGGTGGTAAGATGTGTATAAAGTGGTATAAAGGGTTCATGAGAAAGAACACTGATCTCAGATGGCCCTAGAACTTCCTCTGGGGTTGGAGAATGGTCCCATGGTAAGTTTGGAAGACTGAGAAATAAGAACATTCTCTAAGGCTGTCCAACCTGCAACCCACAAACCAATTACCCTTTTTATGTCATAATGCATAATGCAAACAAAAACAGTTTCGTTACTCACATACACTAACTATATTATATGCTTTATGTGTGTACCCACACAATGGCAGTTCCCTCCATGGGGCTCAGACAAGGAACATGTTGGACACCCATCTATCTAGGGAGTGAAATGAAGGTGTTTTGATTATCTTACAGTCTTGTAATCCACTCTACTATACCTTTAAAACCTTTTTACATAGAAAACTGGAGTAGGACATTAAATATTATTATTTCTGATTTTCTAAATCTAGGTAAATAAAAATACATTTTTCTTTTGTTTTCATAGTGGTTAGAGTAGAAAAATCTTGTATTCTGCCCATGTCTAACTGAGATAAGGAATGGCCAGTCTTCAGGATTTTCTGTGGAATGCACAAGAATGTATAAGACATGGCAATAACTATCAGTGTTGTTGTTTTTGCTTTTTGTTTTTTGGGGTGTTTCTCTTTATTTTTTAATTTTTTAACTCACCAACCTCGCACTTACCAGGCAGGTCCTATATTCCTGGCTCCATGATAGCAATCAGAGTGACTGAAAGCACAGCAGACAAGGGACAGGAAGGAAGGAAGGTGCGGGCTCCCCAGCCTGGAGCTATGAACTTTCCCCCTGGAGGCACAGGTGCATCTCCAGGTCGCTCTCTTCTCCCCTCTGTCTGCTGCCCCTGACCCTACTGCCAGCGTCACTGTCCGCTGATCTTGGCTCACTCCTAAGCTCCTGCAGGGTTCTGGGGTCACTTCACCTGCAGAAAAGGATGCTTGACCTTAGAAGACTGGGAAACTTCTGGGTCCCCTCCTGATGCCGCCCCTCCTGGCAGTGTAGCTCAGAAATGCTAAGTGTCCTTGTTAAACTTAAAATTGGGCTTTAAAGGGACAAGAAAAGAAATTCTTAATCACCTTAAATGCAAATTCAATATTCAAAAATGGTAGATGACGTATGTTGTCAAAAGAAAATGGATTACAGTGGAAATTCCAGACAGTTACCTAATACAGATCTACACAAAATCATTAGAAAAGATTTTAGAAAGGGCTAAAATCTGAGCTGAACCTCACTAAGGGCAAGACTTAGATGGGACCCCTGTTGGAATGGATACATAAGAAGAAAGATGAGGATCAAAATGTGAAGAACAGACCAGTTGGCTGGATGGAGTTCTAGAAATGTCAGTAGAGGGAGGAATGAAGTGTGAAGTAAGTAACTTTAGGTTTCATCACAGTGCATCTGGTCAATCTCAAGACCTAATGAAAGTTCTTATGAAAATAAAAAGGAACATCTCCCTGATCACACACAAAACCACTATCATGTTCTACATCTCTGTGTGTTGCCCATCTATAGTTCTCTGATTTATTTTTGTGTCTACATACTTGCATGGAGAATCATTTAAAATCTTAAAGTGGCAGTTGCAGAAAAAAATGCGTCAGTGTATCTTTCAAGTGAAATCGAATAATGTCACAACATGAGATTAATGTAAAACACTAAGCCTTGTCTTCACGAGCACATAGTAAGTCTCCTGCTTTGCAATGCTGCATTTCAGGTTGGCAAGCTCATCAAAGAAGCTGCGGGGAAGAGCAATCTGAAGAGGGTCACTTTGGAACTGGGGGGCAAGAGCCCCTGCATTATGTTTGCTGACGCTGACTGTGAGTACGGCCACCTCGGCTAAGCCCGCACCTCCATCCTTTCTGGGGTCTGATCGCACCAGACAGGGAACTTGGGTTTCCAAACACGTTCGCTTCAGAGTGTAAGGAATTCATCAGTGAACAGAGTTAATCTAGGAAAACTGTTCAATTTTTCTAACATTGGAACTCACAGAAAAGTTAATTACAGACACACTTTCTTCTTTTTTGGAATCGATTGCTGTTTCCTCAGCTGAACCCTGAAAAATGTAAGTGTTTTGCATTTGTAGGTCTGGCAGGAAGTATTTTTTAATAATGATACATGTTCAGTTATTGTCACTGTGCTAAGCATAACAAGACACCTCATATGAGTTGGACCAAGACATACTGAGGAGACATTTGTCACCTCCGTTTGCTCTGGGTCACACACTCATTAATTGAAATAGTGAGGAGAGAATTAAATCTGCCTACATTACTTCTTTCTTCCCCTACCAAGGACAGTTGAGTTAATGGCGTTAAGTCTATAGTATGATATAGTCCCATTATGTAATGTTCTAGGTTCATTCTGTTTATGTTACCAAACAGAACCTGCTAATTACTCCTAAATAAGAGTTTACTATAAAAAAAGTTTATTAGCAGAATTGGGTGTTCATTCTTCTAATTCTTCTTAAACTTTTGCATTGTTGGTATAAACAAATAGTTCATGAACTGGCTTTCATTGCTTTATGATCTTAATTGAAGTTTTTGAATGCACTTCCTTATTAAACACTCTACAAACATGACAATATTCCCAATATTTCAATCCCGTCAGTCAACTGCTTCTAAAGAAACTTAAATTGTATGCTTAGGTCACAGATTCACACTAACTCCTTCAATGTCAAATTGAATCTTCAGCACTTAGAAAATTAAAGTACAAACTAAACTTGATTATCCATGTTAATGACTCAATAGTGAAACAACCCAGGCATAATGTTCTATCTGAACAGATCAGGCTGTAGAAGCATAAATGAAATAACATGGTAGACTTTTAGATAGATTTTGAGAATATTTTTCCTAGAGTAAGATTCTAAGGTGAGTGATACTTTGAGTGGATTTTGTTAGGCTTGTTGTTGTTATAATAGTTATTTTTTCAGAAAGAACAACTTTTTTTATCTATCAAGATATTTAAGAATGATTTAAAATTAAGGAGATGAACATTTTAGATTTTCTTTTTCTTTTCTTCTTTATTTTATTTTATTTTATTTTATTTTATTTTATTTTATTTTATTTTATTATTTTATTTTATTTGCCTTTTTGAGACAGGGTCTCACCAGATAGTTTAGGCTTCCCTTGAGCTCACTTTGTAGCCAAGGATGCTCTCAAACTTGCAACGATCCTTCTCCTTCAGCCTTCTGAGTGCTGAGATTACTTGTTTAGTTATAACCTAATATCGAAAGGAAGTATGCAGATGAATCTGTTTATAAATGGAGAAGTTTATATAATATATTTGCAATGGTATTTGACTTTGGGATGAAATCCACTTCTTAGTTATATCCATGTTAAAGTTATGATAATAAACACCATTTTTCCAGATTTTAGCGTTTATTGTCATTGTTTTCATAGTAGATAAAGGATCACAGAAGTTAATTACTCATGTGAATTTGTAAGAGATGAGATATGTACAGCCCAAGTTCAACTATCATACCCGTTTTCTATATCCCCATATCGCCCCTAAGGCCTGTATATAGAGTGTATACACTTTAGGTAACGTTTCTTCTTCAATGCGATTTCTTTTGTAGTGGACACTGCTGTAGAAAGTGCACACGTGGGCCTCTTCTTCCACCGGGGCCAGTGCTGTGTAGCCGCATCCAGGCTTTTTGTGGAAGAATCAATTTATGATGAGTTTGTTCGAAGGAGCGTTGAGCGGGCTAAGAAGTATGTTCTTGGAAATCCTCTGAGCCCGGGTATAAGCCAAGGCCCTCAGGTGAGTATACAGTAGAAAGAATAGCATTTCAGGAAATAAGAATTAAGTATCATTTTGTTTTGTTTTGTTTTTTGACTAAGTAAATTTACTTCTTATTCTACAACTTCCTATGTAACAGTACTTTACCAATTTGGAGATGGAAAAATCTGATTATCAGTGACAAAAGAAATCCTTCTGGTTTTGTGTTGCTGATTTTTCATACCTAGAAACATTTGAAGAGTCATTCTGTGTATTAAAAATGTGAGAATAATAACATGGAATATCAATTTCTTGCTTCCCTCAACCACATCTTTCTGTTGTGCACAATCCTTTCTCCACCTGAAAGTTCCTACACATTTCTGTCATTTCTCCCTCAAAATGAGCCCCTCCTCTCAACTGCCATTCCACAGACATAGACAGCTGGAACACCTTTAATTCTCTGCAATTTCTAGTTACACTCACCTTCCAGTGGTAGTGCAAGTGTCATCAGAGGTCTGGATTTCCAGAAATCCCAATCATTTCCCTGAATTCCTGGTTTTCCTGTTTCCTTAGAAACATAATCAATAAGAGTATTTGTGACTTTCTTATGAAAGATCACCTTTCCCTCTTCCTTGCATGCTTCTTTAGTCATGGTCTGTTACTTAAGATCTTGAATCTCTGTTTCTGACTTTCCTCTGTCTCTTTGTGTCCTAGCCTAGAGTAGTAATCACCAAATAAGGACAATTTGTTCCTGTCCCCAGGGGTCCTTTGGCCATATCTAGAGATAGTTTAACTTGTCATAGTTGGTAGGAACGTGTGGTTCTGCTTGAGTCTCGTGAGTAGAGACCAACAATGCTGCTAAGGCCTTATAGTGTATAGGAGACTCCCAAGACCCAGAAGGACCTGGCCCACTGTGCCGAGAGGGCTATAGTGATGGATTATACTCTCAAGACTGGAGAGTAAGATGGAGACTTGACGCTTTCACCCTAAATACTATACACTGTTGCATGCTATTTATTTGAAGCCAACCCGTTCATGTTTAGTTGGTTAAGGAAATGTAAGCAAGTATCCAACATTTTGGGAACACAACTGTCTGCTAAACCCTGGGAAGCACTGAGACAGGTTCAGAGCACCACCAAAAAAAGCAAGGAAGATGGGTTCCCTGACCTCCTGGAGTTCACCTCCTAGGTAACTTAGCCAGCTGCCTTGAGTCTTCCTGTTCATCCTAAGTCTCCAAGTAGCATGAACTTATTATTTATGTAATGTCACGTACAGACAGTTCAAAGCCCTAAAATACCTGACAAATGAAGTCATAGCTTGCTTTAATTAAATTAGATTTTGTATTTCTTTGTAAGTTTAGTGCCTATATATAAGAAGTTTCCAAATTTATGATAAATATTAAACTGTCAAATGGATACAAAAATATGTACAATTTGATCTCACATTTTGAAAAAATTGAATTCTAAGTATTCTGTTATGGTTATCTGTGTAATGGCTATCTGTCTATTACCTGTTGAAACATAAGGAACTTTTCTATTCATGGATAGAAAAGAAAGAGAAAGGGAACAGTGTCTAACATAATTAATATTGAACAGTGATTAGGCAATACTTCCCTCCACTAGTGAGTCTGGACAGTTCAACCTCATCCAAATATTCTAGAGAAATACCTCATTATTTTTAGGGGAAAGAAATTAAAGATAAGATTCTAAAATAAGTAATCCAGTGATTAATATAACACTTTAATCTCAGTTCATGAATGAGGTTTTAACACAAGTTGCAATGAATAAGTGCAGTAAGTGTGTATACGGAATTTTAAGAAACAAAGGACTGATAAGACCCTGGGACTTCTAACCCAACAGTTTTCATGTGTTGTAAGAAAGCACTTAAGGGGAAGAAGCCTTCACTCATTACGATTCAGTCTAATGATCCATCCCTGGTGGCTGAGGGAACTGAAGCTTTTTACATAGAGTTGTAGAATCTTCATGACTGATCACAAAAAATAGTTACACAGAAAATAATTGCCGAAAAAATTTCTTTAAAACAAATAGCTTTTAAAAGAATGTTGATTTACCCTTCTTATTTTGAAGATTACAGTGTTAAAGTATCTGATCATTGGAGCAATTTCATATTTCATACTCAGGTACTATGTCTCCATCCACTAATGGAAAGGATCACAGTACAGTGAGATAAGGTCATTATAGGATGCAGGCTCGCTGTGGTGGTGCACACCTGTAATGTCATCATTTAGGAGGCCGAGGTGGAGAATCACTACAAGTTCAAGGGCAACCGGGGCTCCTTAGTGCTTTCCGGACCAGCCTGAACTACATAGAAAGACCCTGTCTCAAAAAAAATCTCTAAAATCAACCTATCAAAGCACTTGTTTCAGAATACTGTGTATGCAAAAATGTCTATTAAGTAAATGAAAATTGCATGTCTCTATTTATATCTTGGTGACAATTATGTATATATATATATAAATATGTATATGTGTGTATATATGTGTGTGTATGTTATGTTTATACATACGATTAACTATCTACTGACATTTCTCTTCTCCATGTATGGTTTCCAAATAATTTGAGACATATGTCTATGTTTTTTTAATCTATTTGTTTCCAATCCATCAAGCTAAAAGAATCAAACAATTCACACGTTCACGATGGCTAAACTATATAGCCTGTGATTATTACAACTGTGTCACGGCCCATTATAGTTCATAGATGAGCCTACGAGCCAGTGAGTCATCTCACAGTGAAGAGCCCCCATTTTATGCAAGCATTACTGAATAGTGCCTGAGGCCCACAAAGAAAGTCAAATTTATTCTTGGTTAATCTGAAACTTTTTGCAGCAAGTTTGTGTTTCTGTGAGATGAAGCTAATCAGGATGAATTGTACGTGCGCCCAGGTGTAGGTGAAGTCTGTTGTCACAGCCCCGCACTCTGGTGTGCTGCTCCCCAGCCTTCCCTGTGGGCTCACACAAGGACTCAGAAGGTGTCCAGAGGGGACTGAGAAGCCATTTGCTACCCGGGGTGCCAGAGCCCTGGCTCTAGGAGCACGTGGTCAGCAGCCAGGCTCTCACTATAAAGTCCTGCATTTTCAGAAGTCAGTGATTACATGAGCTTTCCAGGAGGTAAATCTTTCCAGGCTATTCCTGCAGCGTATATCCAGGGATTGGATTGTCACCAGGCACTCTTTCAGGTCTCAAACAGAGGTGTTATGACTTCTGGAACATAGCTTAAATACAAAAAAAAACCATGAATTTTTAGTTCATGGTCCAGTTAATGCATTGAAATAGGCCAGAGAAGCTTTGCACACACAAACATGGATCCTTATTAATTCATAGGAATACTAGACTGTCTTACCAGAGATAGTCTGTCTAATGCCACCCCTTAGCCTGATTGTATTAATTAGTAGGTAACAATATAAGTACCTCTTCTTTCAAACCAACAGTATAACTTTAATCTGTTGGAAATTAAGAGTTATTTTTTGAGGGTTAGGCTACTGAATAGCATGCACTGAAAATCTTTGAGCAATGTAGTAACGTAAACTGTCCCAAATTTTGCAAAATAACTTTTGATTGCAGTTAGCACTTCATCTAGTTCGACAGGAGAGATCAGTTGGGTACAACTAGAAATAATTTATAATAGTTTTTTGAAGGCTTTACAAGATGTAAAAAATTTGAAAGTCAGAGAAGATAGAGAATGCAACTTCTTCAATAGTGAGAAGAAATGAAATAAGCTGACAGAAGCCTCCAAACTCCTTATGAGCACCTGGGTCTCTTGTTTCCCTTTAACGCTTCACTTGGCATAGGCAGTCTTCCCCAAGTGATGAATCATTCAGCTTGTAAATATACGAACTCACAGCACCGATCCGCCTCTTCTCCTTTGAATGGGAGAGAGGTACATGCTCCTGGTACTAACAACCTCACCTCTGAACTCTCTTCTCTCTTTAAGATGTATTATTTTTTTAAAAAAAATTCACTTAAATAATGCTTGTCACATACTCACATGTGACCCATTTAACAAAGCAGAAAAACGACAACTGGGACTGAAATTGGAACCCAACCTACAGAGCAGGACCAAGGAGGATGCCCAAACTCTGGTCAGAATGTGGGGGTCTAAGGGTGTGGACCAGGCCAGAGGGGACCAATCAGGGATTGGAAGATACAGCATAGTGAGTACAGCATAGGAGTCTCCTTAAAGTACAAAGGCTCCAGCTCCCGACTGCCATGTCTAATTAAATCACAGTGAAACTCTTTTCTGCTTTCACCCCTTTATTTCAGTTAGGACTGCAGTGTCCGGTAAGTGTGTAGTGTCCCAATGGCCTTTTCATCCAGAGTGAATCAGTGACATTTGTGTGAAGGAATCATGCACGCTCACAGTGCCTGTATTCTTTCCTTACAAACCTGTAGATACTGACTATACATAGCATCAAAACTTAAAATGCATTAGAAATCAATATATCCCCCAAAAGATGCTGAGCTTCTGCCCAGTTTTGGTTCAATATTGAATTCACTGGCAGAATCACAGAATATTAAACCGTCATTAATAAACCCAGCAAGTTGCTCATTAGTAGTGACTCCTTCTCCTATGGTATTCGGGGACAGATTGACAAGGAGCAGTACAATAAAGTCCTGGAACTCATCGAGAGCGGGAAGAAACAAGGGGCCAAGCTGGAGTGCGGAGGAGGCCCCTGGGGGAGCAAAGGCTACTTCATCCAGCCCACGGTGTTCTCCAATGTGACCGACGAG
>PVJX010040771.1:0-15017 GCA_004027295.1 Dolichotis patagonum | reverse complement strand
GTTACTCATTCACCCTACAATACCCCAATTCTTCCAGTACTCAAAACTGATGGTTCATACTGACTGGTCCATGACCTCAGAGCCATCAATAATGCTGCTGGGCTGATACACCTAGTTGTTTCAAACCCCTATATTATTTTATCTCATATTTCTCCATCTAGTTTTCACTTTTCAGTTCTAGATCTCAAGGATGCCTTCTTTACTATACCCTTACACCTTGATCATCAGGCTCTCTTTGCTTTCACATGGTCAGATCCAGACATTTTTCAGTCCGCACAACTTACACTCGCAGTTCTACCTCAAGACTTCAGGGGCAGCCTGCACTGCTTTAGCCAAGCTGTTGCCACTGATCTTGCCATGGTTGATCTCCAACCTATCATACTCATCCAATATGTTGATGATCTCCTTCTCTGTTTCCCCACTCACACTTCAGCTATACTCAACATGGCTACCCTGCTCAACTTTCTTTCTGACTGAGGATACAGAGTTTCCCCAACCAAGGCTCAAATAGCTTCACTGAAGGTCAAATATTTGGGACTCATTCTCACTCCTACTACATGTTCTTTAACTTCTGACCACAAAGCTATACTTTGAGACCTCCAGATACCAGTTAAAAAAACAACAGGTGTTATCCTTCTTAGGCTTAGCAAACTTCTTCTACCTTTGGATTCCCAATTTTGTCTCTTTAGCACAACTCCTATGTTAAGCCTCAAAGGGATCACTATCAGAATCGCTAGGCTCCACAACCCCAATTCACACCTCCTTTATTAAACTTAAAGAGGCCTTACTCAAGGCCCTAGCACTAACTCTTCTCAACTCACAAACACAAGGTAGTAGGAGTCCTAGGTCACAAAATGTACCCTCATTTCAGGCAGTAGATTATCTCTCCAAACAGTTAGATAACACAGTGTGTGGATGGCTTCTCTGCCTTTGTGCACTGGCAGCAACAGCTATTATGACAAAGAAGTAAAGAAATTC
This sequence comes from Dolichotis patagonum, assembly GCA_004027295.1. Taxonomy (NCBI): domain Eukaryota; kingdom Metazoa; phylum Chordata; class Mammalia; order Rodentia; family Caviidae; genus Dolichotis; species Dolichotis patagonum. Next base: position 14,039 of record PVJX010040771.1, on the reverse strand, counting down.
ACTTTAGAACAAACAACCAGTTTGCTCACCACATTGCCTTGTGGATCTACTCACACACAAGACATTTCCATTCCAAATGACTCCTTCATGTTTACAACAGGTACACTTAACACTAATAAAAGACCCCACTATAACAATTTCAACCAGAAACACTCTTAACCTGGCCATCTTATTACCAATGTCCATGACAGACACAGCCCCTCTACATGACAGCACTGAGTTCCTTCAGATGTCTCCCAGACCTTTTCTACACATCCATGATACTCTCCTATCTACAGTCTTAGACACCTGTTTTATAGATGGTTGCCTAACAAACACCACCACCAAAAAGAGAGCAGGCCATGCCATAGTCAATAGATCTAAAGTAATAGAGGCAAATACATTGCCCCAAGGATATCCACACAAAAGACAGAACTCATTGCTCTGACACAAACTCTCATACTAGGCAAAGACAAGATAATTAACATACAAACTGATTCAAGGTATACATTTAGCATGCTACATTCTCCTGCTGCTCTATGACAAAAGAGGTCTCATTAACACCCAAGGATCTCCTATCACAAATGCACCTCTTATTCTCAATTTACTAGAAGCAGCCCAACTTCCAAAACAAGTAGCAATTATCCATTCCAAAGGACACCAGTCTTCAACAGATTTTATTTCCCAAGGTAATGTCTTCACAGACTTGCAAGCGAAACTGGCAGCACAACAAGCATGCCTTTTCCATCTCCTGCCCTTGATGCCAAAAGACCACTCCTCCTATATTCTCTCCAAAACAGCTACAACTACTCAACAAATGAGACTACACACAAAACTCTCAAGGATGGATATTCCAAGGGCCAAAATTAGTATGCACAGATCAACAGGCCAAATATATTATCACTAACCTGCATGATTGCTTTCATGTAGGCTTGCAAGCACTATATAGACTTGACTCCAGTAATCACACACACACTTCTTCAGGAGTCACTATTCATGAGAAAAATCTTACCTGTCAAATCTGCTCAAAGACTTCTCCATAAGGTCACATACCCCCTCCTTCATTTCCCACTCACCAATTCCAGGGACAAGCTCCTGGTCAGGATTGGCAAATAGACTTTATATAAATGCCCCAATATAAAAATCTAAAGTACCTTCTTATGCTGGTCTGCACTTTTTCAGGATTGATGGAGGCTCTTCATACTACCAAAGAAATAGCTGAGACAATAACAAGAATATTACTACAAGATATTCTTTTCCGATTTGGTTTAACACAAAGCATACAATCAGACAATGGTCTGGCCTTTATTCCTCAAATTACACAACAGGCCTTCATGAGTTTAAATGTCACATGGCACTTACACATACCATATCACCCACAGTCGTCCAGGAAGGTAGAGAAAGCAAATGAGTTTATAAAAAATTACCCCACAAATCTCATTCTAGAATTTCCTTAGCTTTGACTAAACTTAGAGCTCTTCCCACAGAGCCCAATCTTAGACCATTTGATCTAGACCATTCCATTCTCTCCTAATCTTTCTCCTCTTTGCTGATTATATCTCAATTATCTCTTTCTCTGACAGCTGCTATGCCAACATGCTGATCTATGTCTTCCCCAACCTTCAGAGGATAAAATTCCTGATTCTTCCATAGCCCCAGGAGACCTAATCTATATTAAATTTCCCAAGTCTACAGGTACAGAACTCCACCCTAGGTGGAATGAATCCCACCTGATCTACCTCCTGGTAATCTTGACACTGACTGAACATGTGGAGTGGATATCATGGCCATCTTGCTGATTATCTCCCACCTGCATGTGCCTCAAAAACATCAACAACCACAGCCTTAAGATTAACTCACATTTTCTTATCCTATCTGGTTTATAATCCTCCACATCCTATTAGCTATTCTTTTTGCCATAGGATTATGGGCAGTCTTCCCTAAAGACTTTCACATTATGAATAAAATTGCCTTCATCGTGGCCTGAAATGAAGACTTGCACAGCAAACTTCACCAGGCTGTGCAACCTTGGAACCTTGCTCTGAACCTAGCAGGCCCTGCCCAATATGCTCAATCAGCCATGGACCTTTGGGTAGGTCCTTCAGGGCCTTGTAAGGCCTTACCAGTGGTCCCAAGTGGCAGGGGAACCACCTGTGCTCTGTGGCATGTCAAAAGCCTGAAAAGTGAACCTCATCCAACCGTGCAACCTTGGCACCTCACTTGGAACCTGATAGGACTCGACCCAGTGATCCCAAGCAGATATGGAGCTTTGGTGCATCATGTGGCATGAGCTGAAGGCCTGCACAGAGTACTCCATCTGGCTGTTCAGCCTTGGTACACCACTCAGAAACTGGTAGAATCCAACCTCAAGAAGCTGGGGAGCTTTAGAGTATCACATGGGGTGTTCTGAAGGACCACCCAGTGTACTTATGACAATTTAGGAACCTTTGAGTGCTACTAGGGACCTGGTAACCTCCATGGAAGTGGGTAAACTCTCTGCAGTACAGACAGATATCCACAATAGGAGAAGCAACTGAGACCTTGCATTAAGCTTCTCCAGGGAAATACAGGAAAATGACAAAACAAAACAGCAAACTTCAATCTCAAACCTCCAGCCCATCCTAAACAAGCCTAGGAGACATGGGAATACAAGAAAATGTAAGCCATACCCTTGAAATTTTTGAAATGATAGCAACTGAAGCAAAGAAACAATTCCATGAAGCTGTAAAGGAAGTCAGACCAGAAATAATCTCCCAGGTAAAATAAGAAATGATAACCATAATGAAAGACATGCTGAACACATCTAAAAAACACAGTTAAAAATAGAGGAACATTGCACAAATATGAAAATTTTCAGTGAAAAACATAAGAAAGAAATAGAATGTATGAAATAGATTCAAAGAGATACCCAGGAAATCAAAAATTTCATCAAAAGCTGGCAAAACTGCCTCAACAAAAGTGAAGACAGACATTCAGACCTAGAAGACAAGATTGCAGGTAGTGAACAGGAAAGGAAAGATCTATTAAAAATAACAAGGAATCAGGAACTAACAATTCAACAGCTGCGAGATGATGCAAAGAAAAAAATATGAGATTGATAGATGTAAAAGGAAAAGGTGACAACACATATGATATCAAAAGACTACTGACAGAAGTAATAGCTGAAAATTTCCAAAACATGGGAAAGGAAACTGACATATAGAGAAGTGAAGCATATAACACTCCAATTAGCCATAACCAAAATAAATCCACATCCAGACATATAATAATCAACATCTCAGAAATTCAACATAAGAAGAGAATATTAAAAGCTTTTAGACACAGGCACCCTTCCCCCACCCATGAGTCCAGAGGATGACCACCCTATTCCACCCCTACATGCCCCCCAGGTGCACAGACCTGGAGTACAACTGCTGTGCTTCATGCTGGCTTGGGCCGCACCTGTGCCCTCGCACCTCCCCCGCCCCACCAGCCAGTCTAGAGGATGAACTCCATGCCCCACCCTGGCTCAGGCCACCAAGTCATGCCTGCACCCTTGCCTGCACCCTTGCGCACCCCTCATGCACGCAGCCCTGGAGGATGACTGCCACACCCCACCCTGGCACTGACACCACCACGCATGTGACCTGGCATGCTCCTCCCATGTGCCGACCCAGAGGACCACTGTACCCACCCTGGCCTGGCCCGCTGCCCTCAGCTACCCTCCTCATCTCTTAGACCAAGCACTGCAGTGAATGTTTGGCTTCCACTCTCCTTCCCAGAACATTGAACTGCAGTGGACTGGCTGTGCTGGTTTGACAGGAGACTTGGTGGCTGCTTGTCCAGACAGAGGACCCTGGCAGGTTTTGGTCACTACGTACACAACAATCAGACAGAAATAACCACACAGTAGGAACCTAGGAGACACACTGCTGACATTGTGACTGTTGGGACTGAACAACTAGATATTGACCCAGAAGGTGAAAATGACAAAATGAGGAAGCAAAATGAAATTTCAAACATCTATTCCATCAGGAGCAAGAAGAGGTGACATGAAGGAGAGAGACCCTGGTGCATCAGGACCTGCACCGTGTGGTTGACACGGGGTGCCGGGAGAACAAGGAGCTCCACCCCTCTCTGGGGGGCAGCTGTAATCCTGCCGATGGGCAGGCTGAGAATCAGACATCTCATGTCATCCTGTCCCATGTCCCTCCCCTTAGCAAGTGGGAGCCAGTTAACTACACATCTTGTGGAAAAATTGGGTATGGTATTTAGTATGAGCTCCCCATATGCAAAGATATGGACAACCATTTGAAAGAAAACAAGAGACAATATGACAGATAGTGAAGATCCCTGGTTGTATAGCTTTGAAATTTATGCTTTCTTAAGTCCCGTTCTGTTTTGTTTTGTTGTGTTTAATTTTATCCCCTTTAAAATAAAATTTTAAAAAATATATAAAAAAGAGGGGAAAAGAAAGTGCTCTAAAGGATATAACTGAATGAATGTTTAAGTGTATAAGATAGATGACCACATTACTGTTTTTGTTGGATTGTTGAGCAGAACTGTTAATAGTCTCACTGATTGAATGTCTACTTTGTGTGCTTTAATTTTGTAACTTGAACAAATGTTTCCAATGATGACAGTATGTAACCTATCAAGTGGTGATTTCTTAGTGTTTTTGTTTTGTTGTTGTTATTGTGGTTCTTTCATTTTTTTTGCCTTTGGAATTCTGTATTGTTGCTACCCTTTTTCTGTTTTGTTTGGTTGTTTTCTTTTTTGTTTTTTCTCTTTAAATAAAATTTAAAAAAAAAGAGGTGACAGCGAAATGGACTTTTAGAGTCATACACCAGAAATGTTTAAAAGGATAGCAAATGAAGTAAAGAAACAAATCCATGAGGCTATAAAGGAACTCAAATTAGAAATAATGTCTCATGTAATGACAAAAGTAACAACCTTAGTAAATGAGTTGCTCAACATAGATAGAGAAGTAATAGATAAAAAATACAGGAGCATGGGAAAATGATTGAAACTTTGAATGAACAATGCACAAACAAGCAGAATCCATGAAACAAATTCAAAGAGATATGCAAGAAACAAAAAATTGTTTTGAAAGCCTGCAAAACTGTTTAAATTAAGCTGATAATAGAATTTCAGACCTTAAGGACAGCAACACAGATAGCAATCATGAAAAGTTAGAACTTATAAAAAAACAAAGCAGCATGAAATGACAATCAAGCAGCTTCAAGATGATGCTGGGAGAAAAAATGTTAGATTAATAGGCATCAGTGAGGAGGCAGGAGAAAATGCAAAGGATATAACTAAGCTGTTCACTGAAGTAATGGCAGGAAATTTCCCAAACATGGGGAAAAATCTGATATACAAATAAGTGAGGCATATAGAACACCAAGCAGTCATAACCAACATAAATCTACACCCAGACATATAATAATTAAGATCCCAGACATTCAGCATAAAAACAGAATACTAAAAGCTGTTAGAGAAAAAACACAACTCACCTATCAAGGAAAGCCTATTAGAATCACAGAAGTCTTCTCAGCACAAACCTTCAGGTTAAGATGAGCTTGAAATAAAGTATTTCAAGTCCTAAAAGAAAACAGATTTCAACCCAGACTTATGTACTCAGCAAAACTGTCTTTCAAATATAATGGAGAAACAAGATACTTCCATGACAAAGAACAACTGAAGAAATTCATGTTCACCAAATTAACCTTAGAAAGAGTGCTGAAAGACATCCTAGATAGAGATAAAAATGACCACAATCTCCAGAAAAACAACAGAAAGAAACCATGAGGCTGATCAAGAAATTAAACAAAGAAGAAAAGCAGGAAACTAACAATAGGAACACAACATGGCAAAGTTAAGCCAGTACATATCAGTGATGTCCATAAATGTAAATGGGCTCAACTCACCTATCAAAAGAAACAGGTTGACAAAATGGATCAAGAAACAGGATCCCACAATATGCTATAGAGAAGAAACGCATCTGACTCAAAAAGAAACTCATAGGTTAAAATTCAAAGGATGGAAAACAGTATTCCATGCAACAGGAACCCAGAAAATAGTAGGGGTAGCTATTCTATTTGCAGACAAAGCGAACTGCAAACCTAAAATGATTAAAAGAGCTAAAGAAGACCACTACATACTTATCAGTGGAAAACTACAAGAGGAAGAACTAACAATTATAAATATATATGCACCAAATGCAGGAGCAGCCAACTATATAAGACAAATACTAATGGACATGAAAAACCAAATACACATGAGCACAATTGTAATATGAGCCCTTAATACCCCACTGTCACAAAGAGATAGGTGAACTAGATAAAAAGTCTGCAAAGAAATAACAGAACTGAAACATACATGTGAGCAAATGGATTTAGTGGATGTTTACACAGTGGTCCACCCAAACACATCAGAATATACATTCTTCTCAGCTGCACATAGGTCATTCGCCAAAATACACCACATATTAACCCATAAAGCATTCTTAACTAAATGCAAAGGGAGCAAAATTATCCCATGCATAATATTTGACCATAGTGCACTAAAATTGGAAATCAATGGCAAAAAACCTGCAAAATCTGCATAAATACATGGAAATTAAACAACAGTCTACTGAATACCAAGTGGGTTAGAGATGAAATTAAAGAGGAAATAAAACATTATGTACATTACAATGAAAATGCAGATACAACATACCATAACATATGGGGTTATGCAATGAAAGCAGTCCTAAGAGGGAAATATATGGCAATAAATAGTCACATCAACAAAATGGAACAAACACAAATAAATGATATAATGCTACATCTCAAGCTTTTAGAAAAGGTAGAGCAAGTCAAACCCAAAGCTCATAGAAGAGAGGAAATTGTAAAGATTAGAGAAGAAATTAATGCAATTGAAACAAAAAATGTAAAGAATTAAAAAACAAAGAGCTGGTTTTCTGAGAGAGTAAACAAAATTGATAAACCTCTAGCCAACCTTATCAAGAAAAAGAAAGAAAAAAATCAAATACATGCAATAAACACTGAAAAGAGGGAAATTACTACAGATCTCATGGAAATTGAAAAGATCATGAACACTTACTTTGAAAATCTCTGCTCACATAGGATGGAAAACACAGGGGAAATTTGAAATTTCTAGAAATATGAACTACCAAAGCTCAGTCAAGAAGATATGACAATTTTGAATAGCCAAGTATCAGCTACTGAAATCAAAAACATGATTAAAAACTTACAAACAAAGAAAAGCCTAGGTCTTGATGGATTCACAACTGAATTCTATAAGAAATTTAGAGAAGACTTAATGCCAATACTCCTTAAATTCTCCAATGAAATTGAAAGAGAAGCAGTCCTCCCTAACTCATTCTTGGTGCCTGTATCACTCTGATACCAAAACCAGAGAAAGACCCAACCAAAAAGGAGAACTATAGGACAATATCACTAATGAACATTGATGCAAAGATTCTCAATAAAATACTAGCAAATAGAATGCAGCAAATCATCAAGAAGATTATACATCAGGACCAAGGGGGATTTATTCCAGGAATGCAGGTAAGGTTCAACATATGCAAATCAATAAATATAACACACCACATGAACATAGCCAAAAATAAAAACCACATGATCATCTCAATAGAAAAAGAATAAGTTTTGGGTAAAGTCCAACAGCTGTTCATGATAAAAACCCTACAGAGACTTGGAATAGATGGTATGTACCTCAATCTCATAAAGGCCATCTGTGACAAACCAACAGCCAACATCATAGTAAATGGACAAAAACTGAAAGGCTTCGCTCTAAAATCAGGAACAAGACAAGGATGTCCATTATCACCACTTCTATTCTATATAGTTCTAGAAATATTAGCCAGAGCAATCAGACTGAGGGACCCATAAAAGGAATAAAAAAAGGAAAAGAAGAAGTTCAATTATCATTATTTGTAGATGACATGAGACTCTACATAGAAGACCCCCAAAAGTCTATTAAAAGACTACTAGAGGTCATAAACAAATTCAGCAATTTAGCTGGATACAAAGTCAATGCTCAATAATCAATAGCATTCCTGTACACAAACAAAATCTCACCAAGAGAGAAATTATGGAAATATCACCTTTCACAATAGCATCTAAAACAATGAAATACTTAGGAATCAACCTAACCAAGAATGTAAAAGATCTATATGCTGAAAATTTTAAAAAAAATTTTATTTAAATAGAAAAAAAGCAAAACAAAAAGGGTAGAAATAATACAGAATTAAAAAAATTAAGAAATCACTAGTTGATAAATTACATATTGTCTTCTTAGAAGTAGTTGTTCATGTTACAAAATTAAGGCATACAAAGTGAACAAACAGTGAGGCTGCAAACAGTTCCGTTCAATGATCCAACAAAAACCTGGTAATATGGTTATCAATCCCACACACTTAAATGTACATGCAGTTATATCCTTTAGAGCATTTTCTTTTCCTCTTTTTGCTTTTTATTATCTGTTTAGTTATATTATGTTTCAGCTTGCTCAGTACCTTATTGATCTGTTTTCTTGTTGTTACTTCCTTTTTAATCACCTTATGTAATTCTGTTTTTTTGTTTTTGAGTTTCTTGTCATTCATGTCACATGGATCAGCTTTGGTGGAGTTGGGAGTTTTTGGAGGTATTTTCTTACCTTGTTTTCTCATGTCCTATTGTTTTATTTTTATTTAATTTTTATTAACTTGGAGGTAGTAATATACAACAAAACAGGATGGAATAAAGCCAATTGAGACAGTGTAGTGAAACTGGCACAGAACATCACAGGAGGTCACCAGGACAACAGTAATAGGCAGCATTGTATATCTCATTGTCTTCACAATAGTTGTTATTCTACTAAGTACAGCAAAATCAAAAGAAATACACAACATTATAGAACACATCAACACAGAATATTTAATAGAGCAACACCGTTAATCAGGACAAAGCAAAACGGCTTTAAAAATATCTGCCTTCGGAGATAGTAGAAGGAAAATCCCCCCACTTGCTGTACCAAATATGGTCACTTCCTAAGAGATACCCAGATCCCTGGATCCCAATTGTTAATGGGGGGGGGATGTGGTATGTTTGATTCTAAGTCCGTGCCCCAGTGGGCAGCAGGCTGATTGCGGGTTGGCTCAGTGCCCTAAGTTCCAACATGGCGTGGATCTCAGGAAATGCTATTGTTTCTTATTTCCCCACCCTGGGGTGTCTGTGGCTTGCCAGACCACAGTAACTTATCAGGGTGGCAGGCTGGTTGCTGGTTGGCTCAGAGCCCTAAGTTCCAACATAGCGTGGATCTCAGGAAACACTTTTGCTTCTTACTTCCCAACCCTGGGATGGCCGCGGCTTGCCATACCACAGTCACTTACCAGGGCGGCAGGCTGGTTGCTGTTCTATATGCTAAAAATTATACAACTGTAAAAAAGGAAATTAAAGTGGATATTAGAAAATGAAAGGATATCCCCTGCTCTTGGTTAGGAAGAACCAAAATTGTGAAAATGCTCATAATCCCCAAACTGTTATACAGATTCAATGCAATCCCAATCAAAATACCATTAACATACCTTACACATCTAGAGAAAATATTCCTAAATTTCATCTGGAAACTGAAGAAATCTAGAATAGCATGCTGATTCTGAGCAACAAAGGCAAGACAGGAGGCTTCTTAATCCCTCATCTGAAACTATACTACAATGCCACAGTCATAAAATCAGCATGGTACTGGCAAAGAAATAGACCTGAGGAGCACTGGAGTAGATTAGAAGATACAAGTATAAGTACAAAGACACTCAGCCACTTTATATTTGACAAAGGGGCTACACATGTTCAGTAGAAAAAAGATAGCTTTTTTAATAGATGGTGTTGGAAAAACTGGCATTCCACATGCCAAAGACAGAAAATAGACCCATGCCTATCACCATACATTAAATGAAAGTCAAAATGGAGCAAGGATCTACATATTAAAACAGAAACACTGAATCTACTGGAAGACACAGTATGTAAAAACATTGGAGACATAGGGTTAGGGAGAGAATTCATGAATAAAATGCAAACAACACGGGAAATACTTCAAAGACTCAACAACTAGGATCTCATATTACTAAAAAGTTTTTGCATTTCAAAAGAAATCACCAACAAAGTGAAAAGTAAACCCACAGAATGGGAAAGAATCTTAGCCATCAATCCCTCAGACAAAGGACTTACTTTCAAAAAATATAAAGTCCTGAAAAATATCAAGCCCCTTAAATTCAAAGACGTTTTCCAAAAATGGGCATAGGAGATGAAAACACAATTCTCAGATGAAGATATACAAATGGCAAATAAATACATGAAGAAATGCTCAACTGCACTTTAAAAGAAATCACCATCAGAGTGAAAAGAAAACCCACAGAATAGGAAAGAATTTTAACCAGCAACACCTCAGACAAAGGACTTATATCCAGAACATAGAAAGAATAGAAAAACATGAAATCCCCCCAAATTCTGTCTTTTAAAATCAATGGAGAAATAAGATACTTCCACAGCAAAGAACAGCTGAAGAACTTTATGACCACCAAACCAACCCTTTAAAGAATACTTAAAGATATTCTAGTTAGACATTAAAATAACTGAATTGAAGAACACAACAGAAAAAAACCACTAAGCAAGGCAAGCATTTAAACAGAGGGTAAATATAAGGAACCAACAGCAGAAAGATAACATGACAAAAATAAACCAATATATAACAGCTATAACTATTAATATAAATGCCTTACATTCACCAATTAAAAGAAATAGACTGGAAGAATGGATCAAGAAACAGCATCCAACCATGTGCTATACACAAGAAAACATTCTAATACAAAAGGACATTCATAGACTGAAAGTCAAAGGATGAAAAACATTTTACACAACAGGAAAGCAAAAAAATCAGAGATAGCTATTCTGTTGGCAGATAATGTGGACTTCAAACCAAGGTTGATAAAAAGAGATATAGAAGGTCACTACATATTGGTTAGGAGAACCTTCAAGAAGGAGAGATAACAATCAAATATATATGCACCAAGTACAGGAGCATACAGCTATACAAAACTAATATTAATAGAAATAAAAAATAAATAAGCAATAACACAATGATAATGCATGCCCTTAACACCCCATTGACACAAAGAGACAGATCAACTAGACAGAAAATCAGCAAAGCAATAACAGAACTGAATCAAACATATGAGCAAATGGACATAGTAGACGTGTACAGTATTCCACCCAACAACATCAGTTATACATTCTTCTCAGGTGCACATGGCACATTCTCTAAAATAGAACATTCTCTATAATAGCCCATACGACATGCTTAAGTGAATGCAAAAGAATCAAAATTATTCCATGTATATTATCTGATCATAGCAATTTATAACAAAAGAAACTTCAAAAATTCCATAAACACATGGAAATTAAATAATACACTCCTGAACAATTAATGGTTCACACAGGAAATTAAAGAAGAAATTAAAAACATAAGTACAAGCAAATGAAAACACAAATACAACTTACCGGCACCTGTGAGATGCAATGAAATCCTTCCTCATAGGGAAATTTATTGTTGTGAATTCCCACATCATGAAAAGAGAACCAACACAAATAAACAACCTGGTGCTACAACTCAAACCTCAAGAAAAAGAAGAGCAATTCAAGCGCAAAGCCAAAAGAAGGGAGGAAATTATAAAGATTAGAGCAGAAATTAATGCAATAGAGACTAAGAAAATAATACAAAATATTAATGAATCAAAGAGTTGTTTCTTTGAAAGAGTGAATAAAACTGATAAGGCCCTAGTAAACCTTATTTTAAAAAAGGAAAGAAAAAACTCAAATTCATGCAATAATGAATGAAGATGGCAAAATTGCTGCAGATCCTGTGGTAATAGAGAAGGTCATCAATACCTACTTCAAAAACTTTTACTTTCATAGTTTTGATAACCAAAAGAAATAGACAGATTCCTAGAAACATATGAATTACCAAAGCTGGATCAAGTAGATATAAAACTGCTAATAACTCAATAGCAGTTAATGAGATTGAATATGTAATTAAAACCTTACCAACAAAGAAAACCCCAGTTCCTGATGGATTCACTGCTGAATTCTACAAGAAATTCAAAGACGATTTAATTCCAACACCCCTCAAACTCTTCAATTAAATTGAAAGGGAAGCAACTAACTCTGTAACTTATTCCTGGAAGCAAGTATTACCCTAATACCAAAACCACAGAAAGACCCAAGCAAAAATGAAAACTACAAGACAATCTCCCTAATGAGCATACATGGAAAATCCTAAATAAAATACTGGCAAACAGTATGCATCAAATCATCAAGAAGATGTATCAAGAAGATTATACACTATGACCAAGTGGGGTTTATCCCAGAAATGCAGGATTGGTTCACCATACACAAATCAATAAATGTAACATACCATATCAATAGAGCCAAAAATAAGAATCACATGACCACTTCAATAGATGCAGAAAAAGCTTTTGATTAAGTCCAACACTCATTCAAGATGAGGACTCTACAGAAAAAAAGAATAGATTGTCTTTACCTCAATCTGATAAAAGCCATCTATGACAAACCAACAACCAGTATCATATCAAGTGGTCAAAAACTGAAAGCTTTTACTCTAATATCAGGAACAAGACAAGGATGCCCTGCATCACCACTCTTGTTCAATATAGTTATGGAAACAGCCAGAACAATTGGACAAGGGAGAGAAATAAAAGACTAAGCATAGGAAGGGAAGAAGTTAAATTAACATTACTTGCATATGACCTGAGACTCTATGTAGAAGACCTCTAAAACTCCATTGAAAGACTAGTAGGTATAATAACCAAATTTGATAATGTAGCTGGGTACAAAATCAACATTCAAAAATCAACAGCATTCCTCTACACAAACAACAAACTCACTGAGAAAGAACTAAGAGAAGCCACACTCTTCACACTAGCACCCCAAAAATGAAATATGTAGGAATCAATCTAACAAAAGAAGTAAAAGATTTATTCATTGAAACTTATAATACCACGAACAAAGAAATTGAAGAGGATCTCAGAAAATGGAAAGACATTCTTTGTTTATGGATAGGGAGAACAAACATTGTGAAAATGGCCATAATCCCAAAATTCTTATACAGATTCAATGCAATCCCAATCAAAATACCACTAGCATACTTCACAGATGTAGAGAAATCATTCCTAAAATTCATCTGGAACCAGAAATGACCTAGAGTAGCAAAGGCAATTCTGGGCAACAAAGGCAAGGCAGGAAGCATCATAATCCCTGAATTGAAGTTATACTACAAAGCTACAGTGATAAAATCAGCATGTTACTGGAATATAAACAGACCTGAAGATCAATGGAATAGATTACAAGATACAGCCACCACTAGAAACAGACTCAGCCATCTTATTTTGACAAAGGGTCCAAACACATTCACTGGAAGAAAGATAACATCTTTAATAATTGGTGCTGGAAAAACTGGATTTCCAAATACTGAAAAATAAAACTATATCCACGCTTACTACCATGCACTAAACTGTAGTCAAAATGGGTCAAAGATCTAAATATTAAAATGAAAACACTAAATTTGCTGGAAGATAAAGTAGCTAGAAATCTTGAAGACCTAAATGTAGGCAGAGAATTCATGAACAAAATCAAACTGCATGGCAAATTCTTTCTAGAATCAATAACTGGGATCTCATCTTATTAAAAAGTTTTTGTGTGTCAAAAGAAATCTCCAACAGAGTGAAAAGAAAACCCACAAATTGGGAAAAATATTAGTCCACTGTCCCTCAGACAAAGAAATTCTATCTAGAACATATAAGAATTTTTTTTTTATTTAAAAGAGAATAAAACAAAAGGGGGCAGTACAGAGCAGATCAGAAGAGGACAACATAGGCAACACAGTACTTTACATTAAGTCAACTGGATATCAACAGTATCTAACACCATATCTCTTACTCTGCTATAGTTGAGCATAGTTTCAATTACAATAATATCAAACATAACACAATAGTATAAAGCCAT
>PVJX010040770.1:0-14996 GCA_004027295.1 Dolichotis patagonum | reverse complement strand
TTACCAACTCCCCATGACAGATTTTGATCATTTTCAGCCTCTCTCTCCTCCTCTTTGTCTCACCCTCCATTCCACATATTTTTTGAGACAGAGTCTCACTATGTTGCCCAGGTTGGCCTTGAACTTGGAATCCTTCCACCTCAGCCTCCCAAGTGCTGGGATTACACTGTTGACATCACACCTGCCTTGACACGTGACTTTAGGGCTTGTTTGGCTGCTCTGCAGAGGGAGGCTGGGAGGGCACAGGTTCGAGCTGAGGAGGGCGTGGCGGTTGTCTAGGAGAGGGCGGTGTGATAGAGATGGCTGGGTTTGGATACTTTGGAGGCAGCACTGGTAAGAGTACTTGTTGGGTTTGGATGTTGGGGTAAAGGGAGAAGATGGTACTGGAGAAGACTCACAGCTTTTGGGTTAGAGTTCGGCTGGATGGTGTTGCTATTTCTTGAGATGACTGAAAGGATCAGGTTTGAGAGTGAGGTGAAGACTTCAGTTTGTGCCAAGAGCAGTGGCATATGCCTCTAACCCCAGCGCTTAGGAGGCTGAGGCAGGAAGATTGTGTATTTGAGGCCATCCTGGGAAACTTAGCAAGTTCAAGGCTGGGCTGGACTGTAAAGTGTGACTTTGTCTCAAAAACCAAAAAACAATCCAGCTGGGGCAGCACTCTGAATGCTGTCCAGGGTATCTCTATGGAGGTGACAAGATGTTTCTTCATGCTGGGTCTGGGGACAGAGAAGGCGTAGGACACAAACATTTGGGACATTTTGGGACAGGTGGCATTGTAAGCCATGAGGGTAATGGATCACGTAGAGAAAATGGAGAAGTAAAGAGAAAAGGTCTCAGGATGGGCAGCCCAGAGGGAGAAGGGAAGACCAGCAAAGGGTCAAGGAGGAGGAGCCACCAGGGAGCTTGGAAGAAAACAAGGAGAAGGTGGCATTGCAGATGCCGGGGTGGCTGAGGTCCTAACACGAAAGTTCAACCAGGAGGAAAGGGGCAGAAAAGTTGAATGAGGTGCAGACAGAGAAATGACCAAGCGCCATTGTATTTTGACAGCACAGAGACACCACGAACTTACTGAATGCAACTTCCCTCGAGAGATGGGACCAAAGTCAGACAGGGAGTGGGTCCCAAAGGGAGCCAGAGCTGAAGAGGTGAGGACATTGTGTAAGCAGCTCCTCGGAGTATTGGAGGGAAAGTGGAATGGAAAAACAAGTTTTCCAAGAAGTTTTCCAGAGAAGAGAAACAGAGAATATTGTTCTTCTGAGCGACTGGCATCCTTTCATGGTATGAAAAGGGATGGATTGGTCTAACTGGCGGGGCTTTGTTCTCATGTTTGGCCAGAAGACCAAGGCACTAAATGTGTGGCCCACCCATAACAGGACTGTGGGACTTTATAGGGTGATTTATTTCACCCTGGCTCAACTTTATGTCCCTGTTTTTGCTTTTTAACTCTCTGTTGACCCTCACTTTGAAATAATCCCATCCTGTTGATTTTATGCACCCTTTAAAAATATTTTCTAAAGAAATAGGGAAAAATAAATAGTTTAACAGATGCAAAGGTTATTAAAGGTTTTGACATTGTCTTTGTCAAAGGTTGGTCTCACTGAGATTCAGGATGTTTGGATTTATTTATTTGTTTATTTTTGTCTATTTGACAAAACTGCAGTTTGCACCCTGCAGTTCAGGCTGGCTTTAAACTTACTTTGTAGCCCAGGCTGGCCTCAAACTCGCAGTGATCCTCTTACGTCAGCCTCCCAAGTGCTGGGGTTACATGCAGTTTGGATTTATTTTGATAGGTGCTGAATAATGCAATTCCTGGCCCGAATTCTGTTTTGTTTCATGTTAGGACATGTCTGCATTGTCATCTTAAACCCATGCTCATTGCTTCTAAGGCATGAGTGAAACCCCTGGTGAGATATGAGCTAGGGGCCTGGCCTGCTTTTTCATCTGACTTGCACAATGTAGTGATTAACCGATAGTAAACTTGCAACACCACTCTGGACTGAATCAGTGTGGTTCTGGGTGTGGAAGGCCCACCTGGTTGTTGCTAACAGCATACGAGCAGAACTGGAAGCGAAGATGGCGTGCCGCTGATTCTGCTTGTTGTGCTGCAGGGCTTGTTGTGCTGGTTTTCCTGATATGAACTCAACTGTTCTCAGTCTCACCATCTCTGAGGATGGCTGCGGTTCTTTTTGGGGGAGCTCTGGTCCTTACCTTGAGTATGGCTTCTTGGCTCAATGCCGACCCTTCAGCCTGCTGGCACAGATCCTTCATCCCACTGGCACAGACTTTCCAGCTTCCACCACTGGCCTAGACTTTCCAGCTTCCACCACTGGCCTTTGAGCCTTCCCAGTGCAGATCTGTGAAACAGACTTGCATGAGACATTGTCAGGGGCTCTAAGTCTTCAGCTGGACTCATGCAGGACATTACTAAGGGATCCAGGCCCTCACCTATAGTCTTTGGATCTCTAGTGGAGAGACAGATCTCTTGCACTCTTCTGCATTTGATTCTTTAGGTGAATATTATACAATAATCCCATAAATTATATGTCCTGTGTTAAAATCTGTTCCCTTATAAACCTTGACTGCACCACATGATCATCTACACTGTGAGCATATGCATTGCAAAAACATTAAACACTTCAACTTCATCGTGTGTCTGCATGGCCCAAGAATCTGCTTAAAAAAAAAAAAAGCCCATTCTGCTTCAGCTGGTCTCCGGCAGAGTCAGAGGGTCTTTATTTCTAACATGTTGGCACCACTGCTCCAGGGCCACACTTTGAGTAGTGAGGACATAGGCCACTTGGGGCTGTGTGCAAGACTCCACGACGAGCCTCTCTGGAGTTCCTGAAAGCAGAATCATCTCAGCTGACTGGCTATAATCATGTGGGCACAGGGACAGCCACCAGGGTTAACAGAAGAGCCTGCTTGGATTAGAGACTTCTGCTCTGAATCAGAAAGGGCAGTTTATGTGGGGGATTATATAACTTCCCAATCTTGTTTACTTGACAATTTGGGCTAGGGTCCATCTTGGCTTCCTCCATTAGGTTTGCAGCAGTGGCCTTTGTCCTGGACTATGTTGCTTTTCTCTTCCTTAAAAGAGTCCCATGGTTGGTACCCTGACCCTGTGGGCCGGAGTTCGGTTCCTTTGGAGGCTCTTCCAGCCGAGAATAGCTCGACAGTGGGGGTAGCTGTGCGCATTAGCTCAGTGATTGTGGACAGACTCATGCTTCACAGTGATGGGCGAACTGTTGGGTGAAAGGATGACGCAGGTATCTTTCAGGGACAATCTCTGGGGTTGAAAACTCCCTTTATGGTACGTTTTGAAGTCAGGCTCTATGATGCTCCAGCTTTGATCATTTGGCTCAGGATCGCTTTGACTTTTTGGGTCTTTGTTGTTGAAACACTTTTATTTTTTAAAGAAAGCAATTCTATTTCTAGAAGCAGGACTGATTCAGGAAACCCAGGGCCCCGGGAAATTCTGGCTTAAAGAATTTTGGTGGTTCCTGCATCTGCTTCCATGCCTAGGTCCACTGGTCCCCACTTTGTGCCGGGAGGACTGCAGAGCACCCTCAGCCCCACGCAGCCCCGGAGCTCCATGTTGTTAAAGCGGCTTTGCACCAGGAGGATTTGGTAATTAATCTGTCACTGTGTTGCCATGGCAACATATTTATACATCTCAAATGCAGTGACACTGGGGGGGGGCAGGATTTGAGAAACTGCTTTACCCAATGCCCTTGCTAGTGATTAGCAAGGGATTATGTTGTATAATGCAGGGCAGGCTGGCTGGTTCCATGGCAAAGAAGGCTTAGAGATCTAACATCCATTTTTCCTCCCTTAGAAAGAGGTTGAGATCCCACAAAAGGACTGAGAACCAGTACCACCCAAAAAGCCCTAAAAGGTCATCTCTTCTCAGCTCCTCACCCTTCCTTCTCCCCTCCCTCTGCTGTCCTCCCCTGTGAGGGAATGAGAGGAAGGCAGCAGTGAAGACCCAGCCCCACGGAGCAGAGGTTCCCTTTTCTGAGGAGGAGACGCTGTGCAGATGGCTGGGCGGATATGTGCAGAGCTGGGTGATCTGGGCCGGGCTGGAACTCTAAGTCCAGTGGCCACCAGTATGTGAGTGATGCCTGAGACTACAGGAGACAGGATAGAGAGGAGAGCAGGGCCTCAGCTCAGGCAGAAGAGGGAAGCCAGTGAGGTGTCAGCAAGAAAAACCAGAGAGATGGAATAGAGAACATGGCAGCAGGAACACCTGTAGGAGAAGCTTGGCATTGGTGAATGGCCAACCAGGGAGGCGTGTAGGGCAGGACCCAGGAGGACCACAAGCGGCTTTCCGTGGGGCAGCTGGGCTGGCAGGTGAGGGCTGCTCACATACTGTGTAGGGTGGGGAGAGGGCTGCTTGGGACCAGGAGTCAGGAACAGCACCATGTGGGGAATCTTTCACCATGGTTTCTTCGAAAGTCACCTGGCAGCTGAGTGGCGAGTCTGCAATAGAACATTAATTTTCCACCCTGAAAGCCACACAGAACTGGACAGCCGTCTCGAGACCACCTGATCACTTGTCATGTCCTAAAGAATATCATTTCTTCCCCTAGCCTAAGAGAATGTCAGAAGTCCCTTTCATACAAACCTGTATTTTATTCTGATTCTCTTCACCACTAACGTTAGTCAATTTTTTTCTTTACCAGTTAACTCCATCATGTTAATCTGCCCTAGGTTATCACAGTGTTTTGTGTTGCTTTGTCTTCTGAAGCGGAGTCTCACACTCCTGCCTCAGCCTCGGAATCCCAGGCTCCCAGCCTTGCACCACCGTGCCTAGCGGTGATACTCCTCCTTATATGGATTGCAACTCATGCCAAGCAGTGAGTTCTGGGTTCTAGAGAGGATTTATTTTTTGCACCTGCCCATGGAGAGTCAATATTCACATATTTATTCATTAATTCTACCTGGAAGGACTGTTTCCAGCAAGGCCAACGACACCGGAGCCTGTCAAACAACGTGACTCAGTCTTCAGATGACACCAACTCCCCTCAGAACTGAGCTGCTGGACGAAGGAGCCACGGTTTCCTGAAGGTTTCCAGACCCCTCCAGGTCTCCTCAGCCACTCTGGCCTCTGCTCAGCACAGAGGAATGGTGAGAAGACGCAGTGCCAGAGATAGCGGGCCACGTCCGGTTTCCTTTCCTGAGGCAAGGGAGGCCCATGGCAGACCCAGGAAGGGATGGTCAGGCCTGGACATGTCTATTGTCACCTTGTATTTCCTCCCCCACCTCTCCTCGCTATACAAGACCCCGACACAACTGTACTTGGGGAGATGGTGATTCGAAGCAAATGGGGCCCCCATCTCCTTGAGCCTAGCTTTTAGTAAATATTTCTTCCTTTTTACCAAACTAAATGGCCTCCTTTGATTTGATCAGAAGGGCGAAAACAGACCTGAGTATGTGGATCTAAGTGGCCAGGTGACAGAGTGAGAAGGGCTGGTTGCTAGAGTAACATCTGCATGCAATGGTGGGGGATGGGCGGGAGGCCAGCTGTCATGAGGCCAGCAGTGGCCACTGCACATTCAGGGCCCCCTTACGCAGGTGAAGTACAGAGAAAGATGGAAACACTGAAAATGGTGCTAGTGGTGCTAGTGACTTGGTAGGCTGAGGCGGGAGGACTGCAAGTTTGAGCCCAGCTTTGGCAATGTAGCAAGATCCTATCTCAAAATTTTTTAAAAAGTCAAAAAAAAAAAAAAAAGGCCTTGGGTGTATTCAGGCCTGACCTTTCACCCTCCTTGCTTCTACTTGCCCCCTTGGGCCTGTTTTCCCTGCTGGTCTGGGGTAACCCCTGCCAAAATCTTGGGACCTGCCACTCCCCAGACACAACTCCCTCGCTGGCTGCAGCAGAGCATCCTCATCCCCTCCTTTTCCTCCGTCTGATAAAAGGCAGACCCAGACTCCATAAAGAGGGTTTATTTGTGAGGGTTGTTGAAGGGTGGGCAGGGACTGCTAGGTGAGACTGAGGCAGGATTAAGAGAACAGGGAAAACACCAGACCCTCAAGAGTCAGGCAAAGGTGTGGAAGGTTTTCTTCTACAGGGAGGAGTAAACTCCGCTGGAAAAAACAGGAGTGGGGAGGTGGTGAAGGCTGGCTCCTTGGCCACCGGGGATGTCCTGCCCAGCAGTGGCCCGTGCTCGGCAGGTCCTCTGAGGAAGGCTTGGTGCTGCTCGGGGTGACACGGGCGCCAAAGTTCAGGGCCTCAGGAAGGAGGGGGCCGCAACCAAAGCCTGGTTAGCAAGCGCTCTGCTCTGATTGACCAGCAGGGACAAGCAGCTGAGAAAATCATTATGAAACCAAGAATGGGAATTCAGAGGGTGCGTGTCTGGTCTCAGTGGGCATAAAAGGGGGCATCCAGGAGGCTTGGCCAGGTCATAGGGCAAACGGCATTGTTTGCAGTGGACTTTTTCCAGGAGCACGGAAGGGCAGGGTTGGGTTGGGGTTGTTTTCAGGATGGGGTGAGACTGTGCATAGTCCCCTTGAGATTCCTTGTGCAGTTTCATTATGTCAAGCAGCAGAGCTGCGCTAGCTCCATCAGTAACCTCTAAGGGGCTCGGAATGGCCAATCATAACCTTAGACCTTGCTGTACCACGTGGGGTCTGGGCAGTGGCATCATTGCAGCTCTGGGGCTTATTAGAATGATCCTCCTCCCATGGCCATGGTAAGCGATCCATGGAGGTGAGTACAAAATATGTCCTGTCCCTGTAAAACATGTCTCTCCCCACAGGTTTATCTCTGTGGACATCTGCTGGCCTCCTTGTCTTGTTCCTTCGAGGATGAGGCGGTGATACCCAGACCTCATCAGACAGACAGATATGTACACGCGCGCACGCACACACACACACACTTTTCCCTACTTGGCTGGTAGTAGTGGCTCAACACTATACTCCGAGGGTTGGTATAATCTTCCCGCTGGTCTAACCTGGAACCATACTTGGCTGGTTCCTGCCCAGGTCAGCAACTCCAGAGCTTGTAGAGGCCCATGGAGGTCACCCTCCCCTCAGACCTCAGGCCTCCTCTACTCCGTCACTGGACAGCGATCTGGCCAACCAAATCTGGACAACTTTGGTTCCCCACTGCTCCGCCATTTCTAATCCTTGTCTTGCTATATATTTGATAGTCTGCAATTGTTTCTAGGGATGTCTTGTTGTGCAAAAGATATTCAAGGCAAAATCTGTTGGCAATCAATTTAATTCATCAAACTGCCCCTGTAAGGACACTTCTGGGGTAGAAGAATATCAAAGAATGAGACACATGGCACTAGAAAAGGAGTTTCTTTGCCAACATCAGATGGACATTAATGCCATTAATCCTGTAATAGAGGTGTCGAGCTGCAAGGCTCCAGCAGCCACTCTGGATGATTTGCAGCCTCTAACCATTGTGAAACAGGGAACCCAGGATGGAGAAGCCCTCTGGACTCGCCCATTCCCAGGTCTGGTCTAGGAGACACCTTTGAAGCTGTACCTATCAGATGGCTTTGATCCTCCCAGCCCCAGAGATAAAGCCAAAACATGGAGGTGTGATTAGCTTTATTATTTATACTTAGAGGAGCTTATGTTCAGGGCCTCTTGTGAAAAGTGTTTCAGGGACTACTGATTTAAAATAATTTCGCTTCTCCAAACATTATTTCTGGGCAGAAGATGAAGGCTTGAGACAGCTCTGGAGATAATTATTTTTCTCCAATTTAGAGTACTCATTAAACCAGCTTTAATGGGAATGTACATTCTCTTTAGAGTTTGGCTTTTAGGAGAAATTATGTCTGCCATAGAAGCTCGTGCATCTCAGTTACCTAGGACTTTCAGGTTTTGAATGATTCTGCCCTGTTGAAACTTAGATATGGAGCAGACTAGGTGAGTCTGAGCCAGCTCCGGAAAAGAGGTCAGTGCCTGGGGCCTGCGCTGTGGTTTTGTCAGAGGGTCTCCACTAAGACAAGTGACTCAGAGTGCCAAATGCATTGGTATCACCAGGTTTGTGGAGTAAGGGGTGGGATGGCTGTTTCAGACTTGTGCATACATCAGCACCCCCTGGGGAACTCATTAAGACAAGAATTCCTGGAGCCCCGTGTTGAGTGTCTGATTCAGTAGGTCTGAGGTGAAGAATGAGAATTTGTGTTTCTATTAAGTTCCTAGGCAAAGCTTGTGTATATAGAAGATATCCATATTCTGAGTACCACTGAAGTAATACAATGGAGTTCTAGGGCTTGAGATTCTGAAAAACTTGGAACAGATTTCCTTCAGTTGCTAAGTTTTCTCACTTTGCTTTGGATTGTTTCAAGCCTGCGTGTACAAGAGGTAGATCAGAAGTCCTGTTTGATGAGTTTAAGAAGAAAAAACTTTTAAAAAAATTTTATTTTAAAGAGGGTAAAATTAAACACAACAAAACAGAGCACAAGAAAGCAATGTAAGAGACATAATTTCAAAGCAAGACAACCAGAGATCTTCACTATCTGTCATATTGTCTCTTGTTTTCTTCCAAATAGTTGTCCATATCTTCACATACAAAGAATTCACATGAAACAACATAGTATGGAACTGATCTGAACAGGGTGAGGAAGGCGTTTTAGGTCTTCAAGACCAGACAATAGGGAAGCCAACAATGGTTGTCATAGTGTCTCTCATTGTCTTCAAAACAGCTGTCCATACTTTCATGTTTAAACAAAACAAAACAGGTTAAAATCACTCTGAACAAAGAATAATAGTATTGCTGGATTTCACTTCATGATGCTATGGAATCAGTACTGGGTACATTAGTGTCTCTTTTTCTTCAAAGCAGTTGTTGGTTTCATCGTGCATTATATAATCAGTTCTCATAAACTATTTATAGGTTCCACGCATGCATGAGTCTCTACATGTATTTCTATCCTTTCTGTATTAGAGGGATAAACAAAACATAGCAAGACAAAACACAACAAATTCCTATAAAAACATGAAATGAAAAAGTCATATAAAACCACAGTACAAGGTCATCTACAGTGGTTACTGTGTTGTCTCTTGTTATCGTCAATAGAAATGTCCATATCATCAGGCATAGTATAATTGAATATAGCAGTATATAACAATATTAATAAAAACAAAACATTGTAGACAGTATAAAACTTCAAAAGCAGGTAATAATCAAACCAGAGTAGGTATCCTAGTGAATCTTGTCATCTTCAGTGTAGTTGCCTGTACTCTCAGACTTGATACTATCAATCATAACAGAGTTGAATAAAATCTGTCAATACAAAACAGCACTCTAACAAACCAGATTCAATTAAGATCAGTCATGAAAAAACAGTGTAAGTTATACAAGGATTCAGATTAAGTTAATAGGAAATTAAGGATGATTACCATACTATATCCTGCTATTTTCTGGATAGCTGTGTCCTCAAATCTAGCACAAGTAGACCGATTAGAACAGAATATAATCCACCTAAATAGAGCGGTGTGAGTGATGTGGTTTGTAGATCCTGATACACTATTAACAATATCCTCTGCCTTATTTTTTTAGACTATTCCTCCCCTTTTACTCCCAAAGGGTGCTGCGCATTTTGGGTCCCACCAAACCCCTCAGTTTTTAGATTGGGGGGGCAACCTGCTATTTACCTAAGTGGTTCCAAACCTTTTCACTCCCGGACTTGATCTCAAGTTGTATTCTTTTACCTACAAAAGCTCAAGGTTTTCCTTCATTATAGCTGAGTAGTTCTCTACCTCACATAAGTATCCTGTCTTTCCAACCTATCTGCAGGTGCTGGTCCAGTTGCCCTTATTTCTCTCTGGTTCCCTGTCATAATGAGCATAGTTCTCTTATATTTGATTTTTGGACCATAAACCCTTTTTCAGGTTAATTATATTTCTTATACAGAGCATCTCAGTGGACCCTACCACCTGATCTACTCTGCCTGTGTTTCTTTTTTTAAAGAAGTATATCAGGGCCATCTATGTTAGAGATTATAGCCAACTTTCTCTGCCTCATTTCTGCTATGCTATTTTTCTGCCAATGGGTGTTTACTTTTCTCCTTCATTCCACTGTCTGCCCTGTTCATTGAGGCCTCCCTGCCACTGTTCCTGAAATCCTAGTATTTTTCTCTCTCTCTGTCTCTCTAGAATGTTCTTCAGTATTCTCTGTAGGGTTGGATTAGTGGTCACAAATTCCCCCAGTTCCTCTTTGTCATGGAAGTGTCTTGTTTCTCCATTAATTTCTAGAGACAGTTTTCAGGGTACATCAATCTGGGTTGAAGGTTATTTTCTTTCAGGGCTTGGATTACTTTGCTCCAAGCTCTTCTTGATTTGTCTTCTTGATAGTCTGTGTTGAGAACTCTGCCGTGATTTTGATGGGTTTTCCTTTATAGGTGATCTGTTTTTTTTTTTTCCTCTGATGGCTTTTAATATTCTGTTCTTATATTGAATTTCTGGGATCTTGATTATTATGTGTCTGGGTGTAGCTCTGTTTTGGTTGTAGGTGGCTGGAGTTCTGTATGCCTCATACATCTGAATATCATTTCCTTTTCCTATACTTGGGAAGTTTCCTTAATTATTTTTGTGAATAGCCTTTGTAATTCCATTGTTTTGACTACTGTTTCTTCATTCACATTTTTTATTCTTAGGTTATAGGTCTTCTTGTCATCTTCTAGGCTTTGTATTGTTACTGCCTGTTTCCTTGTTATTTTTAAGAGATCTTTCCTTTCATGATCACACATTGCAAACCTGTCTTCAAGTTTTGATAGTCTATCCTTATTTCTTTCAAGCAGTTTTGCCAGCTTTCAATGGAGTTTTTTATTTCCCAGTAATCTCTTTGAATCTGCTTTATGTATTCTAGGTTTTCTTTATATTCTTCATCAAATGTTTCTCTCCTTTTTTTATGTTCCTCCATTCTTCCATCTGTGTCTTCTTGAGAGGTGCTTAGCATTTCTTTTATTAATCTACTTATATCTTGCTTTACTTGAATTAATATTTCAGTTTTGAGCTTGTCTATGCGGTCCCAAAGATATCTCTTTATGTCCGCTGATGCCGTGTTTGATATTGCATGTTTGCTGTCCTCAATCTCTTTTGTCCTTACCTCTCCTGGATCAATATTCTCAGGGTTGGGGGCTGGGGACTTTTTCTAATTTCTTTCTCTTGTCATGTTTTTGATTTCCTCCATACAAGTGTATAGTGGAGTTCCCAGCCCCTTTCCTTATTGGTTATAGTTCCTCCAAAGCACTGGCTAAGGGTTTCTGCCCTCTCCAGTTTGCTGTGGTCACTGAGGTGCAGGCAGGGGCAGTGTATGCTGGCCCCTCCCCTCCAGGCCAGTCAACCTTCGGGGGCCTTCACTGCATTAGTGCATTCTGTGCATAGGGAATCGGTTTGGGATGACTTACTGGGTCCCGGTCAGGGGTGACCCAGGCCAAGCAGATCCCACCAATCTGCTCTGGGAGGGGAGCAACCAACTGAAGTCACTGTGGTTCCTAGTTCAGGCCCGTCCTGCTTGACTCCAACATGTCCTCAAGTTGGTCCCCCTTTCCCATGGGAGGGTCTTATTCCCAGCACTCACTGTGGGCTAATGCAGGTCCCACAGTGGCCCCGTTCTCCATCAGGCTCGCCGACCTCTGACTTCAGCTCGGCTGTGGGGTGATTTCGTGGCGGCGCCAGGCGAGTCGTGCATGAGGCGGCTCAGGCCAGTTGCACTGGTGTGAGTTCAGGTGCTCAGGCCAGTCTCCGCGGCAGGAATTCAGGTGGCTCGGCAAGAGTACTGTGACCGCTAATCTTAGTTTCTCTAATGGTAGCCCTGGGACTTCATGTTTGATCAGCTCTTTTCCCTTCAGTTTCTTCCTGGGTTGAGAGAATCCATCTCCCTCTGCCAGGACCTCTCCAGGGTGTTTTGTTCCAGCATCTGACTGTCTCTTAGAGAGGCTCCGTATCCTGCTGCTTACCAGTCTGCCATCTTTAGCTCCTCCCAAAAAAACTTTTTATGTTAAAGTAATTTTAGATTCCCTAAAAGGTTTAGTGGAATTTACAGGGGGATCTCACAGACTTTTCACTCCTGCTAGCCAGGAGACTGTTAATAGCTTGCATATAAAGCTCAACAGTTATACACACACTCATCTGAGTATACATAGGGAAATAGCTCAGTGCAGCTTTATCACTGGGTGCCCTCGGGATATTCAGTTACACCATCACTAACAGACTCCTCATGCTACTCCATAACTGTTAGATTCATTCCACTCCCAAATCCCTGTCCCTAAGCCCTAGAAAACAATCATCTACTCTCCATCTCTGTAATTGTTACTGTATTTCAGAAATGCTATGTTAATGGAATTAAGCATTATATACACTTTTGACACCAGCTTCCTTCATTTAGCGTAATTGCCTTGAGAGTCACCCGTATTCTTGCGTGCACGCGCAGTTTATTCCCTCTTGTTGTTGAGCAGTATCGCATGGCATGACTAACCGAGTGTGTTTCACCATTTACTCTTGGAAGAACATTTGAGTAGTTTTTAGTTTTGAGATAACACCAATAAAATTGCTACAAACATTTGTATACAAATTTCTGCGTGAAAATGTGTTTTTTTTCCTCTAGGATGTGTGTTCAAGAGTATAATTGCTAGTCATATGGTGAGCCCGTTTTCAGTTCTAAAAGAAAAATCCAAATTATTTTACATAGGACTATAATGTTTTATTGTCTCCCCAGGAACTTGTGAGTGATCCTGTTGCTCTACATCTCACCTATCTTTGGTATTGTCACTGTTTTCCATTTTAGTCATTCTGATATCTCAGTGATACCTCATTTTGATTTTAATTTGCATTTATCGGTCATGTACTTAGTTGTCATGTGTATCTTCTTTAGAGAAACATTTGTTTGTATCTTCTGTCCATTTTCTAATTTGATGGTTTGCTTTTTCTTTTCTTTTTTTTGTAGATTCCATATACAATACTTATCTGAGTGTAGCTTATTTTGCTTAACATAATGACTTCCAGGCCCATCTATTTCCTGAAAATAACATAATTTTGTTCTTTATGGCTGAATAATATTCTACCATACATGGCAGCCTTCCACATAGCTCTCTGTTCCTAAAGCAAGGTCACACTGGTCTCGAGACCACAGAACCCTCGTCACAAAATCTGGTCTCTAACATTAAAGAAACTAGATCTATGATTTGAAACCTCCCATAAAGGATATTCTAGGACCAAATGACTTCACTGAAGAACCTTCCAAATGTTCAGGAATTTTATACAGTAGCCTCCAAAAAAGTGAAGTTGAAGTTATTTCTAGCTCACTGCATGAGATGACCATTACTCTGATACCACAATTCAAAAAGAAAGAAAACTAGAAGACCAATATCTCTCACATACTTAAACACAAAACAATCCTCAATAAAATTTATCAAATTAAATCCAACAAAATGTAAAAAAAAAAAAAAAAACAAAAACCTAATATGTCCCTGAGACAGCGGGGTTAATTTGGGGTACATAAGATTGGGTTAAACTTGAAAACAATGTAATCTACTCCATCATGAAGCCAAAGAGGAAAAATTATGTGATTGTATCAGTTAATGCAGTCATTGATCAAAGTTCAACATGCACTCATGATTTCAGAAACTTCATCAGTTAGGAGTAGAGAAAAAATTCCTGAACATTATAAAGAGTATTACAAAAAACACCAACTGCTAACATCGTACCCACTGGTGACAAATGAATGATTACCTGGTAAGACTGGAAGCAAAACAAAGATTTCACTCTCATAACTCTTATTCACTATAACAGTGGAAACTCTAACCCATGAAGTATGGCAAGAAAAATAAACAAAAGCATACAGATTGCAAATAAGAAGCAAAATTGCCTGGAGCACAAGCAACATGGTTATGATATATAAAATCCCAAGGAACCCCCAAAACCTTCTTATACCAAAATGAGTTCAATAATATTACAAATTGAAAGATCAACAAGAAAAAATTAATTATATATATTCATGAATAATTGAAATACAATTTTAAAAAAGTAACACATTTACATTTTCTCCAAAAAATAACTGAGGCATAAATCTAATAAAACATACTGTGCTAGTCAGCTTTCTGTCACTGTAACAAATAACTGAGATAATCAACTTAGCTGAAAATGTCTATTTTGTCTCATGGTTTTAGAAATTTCAGTCTATGAATGGTTAGACATGGTTTTTGGACCTGCAACAAAGCAGATAGAAAGGGTATAGTCCTAGAATAGCCAAACTATTTTAAGAAAAAAGAATAAAATTAGAAGAACCACTCTTCCTGCTATTAAGGCTTGCTGTGCAGTTGCAATCCTCAGTGAGGAGTGTCTTTCTCATTGCTGAGACAGAATGTCTGACATCCAAAGTCAGAGGAAGAAATGCCTACTAGAGCTCACAGTTTGTAAATATTTCAGCTCATAGTTGACTGGCTCCAAGGCAGGGGGGCTTGGCAGAGGGGAAATAAGTTAATGGCAGGCAGAAGGCACCAAGAAGCAAGCAACAAGCAGCAACAACAGCCCTCGTCCTGTCTCCCACATTCTACCCAGGTCACCTGCCCCCAGGTTGGGCAATACTCATACCCAGAGTGGAGCACCTCCAAGCCCAGCACTGTGCCTGAGTCAATCCCAGCAT
Source organism: Dolichotis patagonum (assembly GCA_004027295.1). Taxonomy (NCBI): domain Eukaryota; kingdom Metazoa; phylum Chordata; class Mammalia; order Rodentia; family Caviidae; genus Dolichotis; species Dolichotis patagonum. Next base: position 391 of record PVJX010040770.1, on the reverse strand, counting down.
CACACCCTAGATCTGGCCACCTCCAAAAAGCTCCGCCCACACCACATGAAGCCTTAAGAGGACATCTAGACACAAGCTTCAGTGTGGAGAGGAACAGACATAGACGAACAGAACACAACAGAGAACCCAGAAATAGATCCACACTGATGTGCCTAATTTTAAAGAAGTAGTGAAAGCAATGTAATGGAGGAAGGATAGATTTTTCATTAAATGGTGCTAGAGGAATTGAACACACATTTTAAAAGATGAACCTCTATTTAAACTGTACTTTGTACAAAAACTAAAAGTGAATTGTGGACTTAAATGTAAAACATAAAATTCACCCTCAACTTAAACCTTATAACAAAGAAAATTTAATTCAAAGTGGATCATGGATTTAAATGTAAAATAT
>PVJX010040769.1:0-15019 GCA_004027295.1 Dolichotis patagonum | reverse complement strand
AGAACTGTGTATTCATTTCAGATGCCCATTTTTGGATTGGGTCTTTGAATTTCGAGGGTCTGATTTTTTTTAATTCTTTATAAGTTCTAGACAGAAGTCCTTTGTCTGAGGCGCTGTCCATGAAGTTTTTTTCCCAATTTGTGGGTTGTCTTTTCACTCTGCTGGAAACCTCTTTGGACATGCAGAAACTCTTTAATAAGATGTGGTCCCAGTTATTGATTCTGGGAAGTATTTCCCGTGTAGTTTTGTTCTTGTTCATGAATTCTCTTCCTACCCCTATATCTTTGAGGTTTTTACCTACTTTGTCTTCCAGCAGTTTTAGTGTTTCTGTTTTAATATTTAGATCTTTGATCCATTTAGATTTTAGTTTAATGTATGGTGACAGACATGGGTCTAGTTTTAGTCTTCTGCATATGGACAGCCAATTTTTCCAGCACCATTTGTTAAAGAGACTGTCATTCTTCCAGCGAGCATGTTTGGCCCCTTTATCAAAGATAAGGTGGTTGAGTGAGTTTGCAGTTGTGGTTGTATCTTCCAATCTATTCCACTGATATGCTGTTCTGTTTTTATTCCAGTACCATACTGACTTTATTACTGTAGCTTTGTAGTATAATTTCAAGGAAAATAGAGTCTTCTTCCATGTCATTTTGGGTTACTGTGGATTTTCTGTCACACACATTTCCCTAAGAGAACCATCTCCAACCACCACAACTACTCTCTTCTCCGAAGTGATTAGTGATCTGTCTGAATATATGCCTTTTTATCAAGATGTCAGACTTCAGAAGCAGAGTACAGGTGGGAAGGGTACAGGTGGTAATCAAGTCGTTTATCCTGAGATTATCTCGAGTAAAGTCCTTTAGCAATTGCTACGGTCTTAACAACAAGTTGCCGTGAAGATACTTAAGGGCACAGGAAGGGGGATTCACAGTCCACTCAGGCTAAGTGGACAGGAGGGCAGCACTGCGTCCTCAGTCAGCATCAGACCGCCATAGCCAAGCAGTTCAGAAACTTTTGGTGGATTCAGTGTTTGCACTTAACTAAGACCGCTGATGAGTTGAATGAGACATCTTTGGCTTCTTCATATTTCTCAGAAAAAGTTTGGTTTTATCTAGATTTTTTTATAGCTTATGAAAAACACTTATCTGTTGCTTGCTCTGTGAGCTGACAAGGAAAGGCTGCCCTGTCAGGTAGTTTTGCTGATGGGACTAAATCCTCATCTGTCCCCTCTGTCTACCTCTTCCTGGGACCTTTTACAGAACAACCGTGTATCTGAACACACCAGCAAAAGTGTGAAATTGCTGGCATTCCTCCCTTGGTTTTGAGTTATTTTTAAAAGTCCTATACGAGCCAGGTGTGGTGGTGCATGTCTGTGGTCCCAGCACTCTGGAGGCTAAGGCAAGAAGGTTGAAAGTTCAAGCCCCACCTGGGCAACTTAGTGACTTGGCAAAGACCTTGTCTCAAAACAAAAACAAAAAAAGGGTCTAGGGACATCATCTCGGTGTAAAGGTTTAATTCCCAGTACTAAAAAAGAAAAAAAAAGTCTTATACTACCCAGAGTTCTTACAAATGTGAAGGGCCCTTATTCAACAGTGAATCTGAGTCTCCGTCCGCCCGCGAGGAGGACCACACTGACCTTGCCGTGTCCCTTGCAGGAACAAGCAGCTGGCCTCACCCCAGCACTGGCTGAGTTTTCCTCTAAAGTACAGCCAAGGAGACATTTGCCATTTTTCAAAATGCAACCTCAGCAGAAATTGCCAAATGGTATTCAACAACAAAAATAAATAGAGAATAAAATGAAGGGATTGAAAATACTCCAAGGGCTACAACCATCTCTCCCGCTTGACTTTCCTCCAGAGAAACGGGCACATCCATCCGTACCTCCTGCTCGCGCATGCTCCTGCCACTGAAAACCCCCCACAAGTGTGAGTGTGTGGGTGTGAGCGTGTGTGAGTGTGGAAGAAGCTGCTCTGGATCTGTCCGCATCGAAGTGGACAAGTACTTCTAAGCAGTGCCTCTCCTGGTGCTCCGACGGCTCTGCCGTGGCTTGGGAGGAGCTGGGCACTCAGTCCTGTCACTCACGGGGACAGCCTGGCCGCTGGTGTTCACTCGAGAGACCTGAGCTTTGGGGTCCCCTAGGCCATGGCAGCTGGAGAGGCCCAGGGTGGGGACACAGGCCTCACAGGAAAGGTGCAAGGATCCAGGTTAACTTGGGCCGGAGAAGACGCTGAGGCAAACCTTCCTGACAAAGTTCACCTTAGAAGAGCACTGTCCCCGCTGCACCTGAGAGAAGACACAGTAAAGGGCCGCAGAGGCAGAAGGAAGGTGAATCATCCTGCCTGCGGAATCACTAGTGAAAGGACAGGCACTGAGAAGGACACTTCTTTTGCTTTATTTACTTTTTAATTGAATTTTATTTATTGGCAGTACTGGTATTAAATTCAGGGTCCTCACACTGAGCCTACACACCAGCTTTTTTTTTTTTTTTTTTTTTTTTTTTTTTGAGACAAGATGTTGGAAAACTGCTAAGTTGTCCAGGCTGGGCTCGAACTCACAATCCTCCTACCTCAGCCTCCCTGAGTGCTGGGATTGCAGCACCCTGACCTGTGCTATCACACCAGACTCACATCATTTAAAGGCCGGAAATTGTTCACTTTCAGATCCAGTGGCTCCAGCCCCAGAATCCCCCCTCCTCACTGCCCCGAACCCCAGAGCCAGCCTGTGGCTTGAGCCACAGCAAAGGAAAACCATTTCACCTTCCAGCCAGTATTGCAGGTTCTGCCTCTCTTCAGGCTGAGTGGCTTCTTGGGGTGACACAGGTATCCTCTCTGAAACCATGGGGAGATGGGCGCGGAGTGGGCAACAAGCATTATGTGTGGCCTGTGAAGTCACAGCTACCAAAACTCAGAGAGGCCTACCATCCGCTGTCCGGCACCAGCACTAACCATCAACACAGCCAAACAGCTCTGGCCTGAACGCGTGGAAAATAAACACGGTTTGATAAATGCAAACGCAATGCTGTGTTAAGGGGAAATTGCTCCATTTATTCCTATAGCTTTCTGAAATGGTCACTTGGAAAACTTGGGCAAAGACTTGTAAACCTGCAGAGACCAGGGCCAGGGTGAAGACCTTCTAAGCGGTAGCTTTCATCCCCCGGGTCCCTCTCATAAATACACCTTGGCTCGGAGTGCCAGCCAACGGAGGTTGTTGCTATCACAGAGGCATAAAATGAAGGAATTGGGAGTTATGATTCCCACCGCCACAGTAACCCAACCACATCGCGCAGTGTGTTTGTAACATGTACTACCGAATGTCGTGTTAATGTTTACGGTCTCCATTACATATGTGTGATGTGAAAAGGTTATGGTGGGAAAGGGAGTCATAATTCTGAATTTTCTGATAGTTATGACTTTAAAGTGAGCTTGTAACAGCTACTCTTTTTCATTTGGTTTTTCTTGTTCTGGTCGAGTCTCTTTCTGAGTCTTAGGTTCTCCCTGTTATTTTGCTGGATTCTTCATTTCTGTGTCGAGATTGAAGATTTACTTCAGCTTAGCACATTCTCATCAAGGGCCTATTATGGGATGGAGGGTTGCTACAGGAGACGCCATCGCTGCTGTCTACATCTCCATCTGGTCAAAGGTTACCAGGTATACAAACAATCAGAGCAGATCGTAAGGTCATGAGAAGCAGTGAAGGTAAGAATTATAGTAATTATTCTTTGAGGATCCTGGATTAAACCCAAGAAGTGCTGAGCTACTTTTATCCAGCTTTATTTATTCATTTATTTATATTTTGAGACAAGATCTCACTAAGTTACTTGGGCTGGCTTCAAATTTGTGATTCTCCTTCCTCGGCCTCCTAAGTAACTAGGATTATAGGTGTGCTGGACCATGCCCGGTGAAGGTGTTGTTGGGTTTTAAACTTAGCGGAGGGTGATAAAAGGAAGGGGACTGGACTGTGCTAACCCTCTACTACCTAGCCCTGTGCTGATGGTTTGTGGACCGTGTTTTATAAGTGACTGTCCCGAGCCATCAGTGTGTCCCGAGGCTCGCATGACTATGAGGTCCTGTAGCAAGGTCTGAACTTCATTTCGAATTTCTTTTGTTTTCCTGCCTTATCCTTTACTTTTTTAATTGATTAAGTTTATTTGTACATTTTGAATATGCGTAATGTTCACATTCACCTTAGGGTATTCTTATCTGTATGTGCTATACCATGATTCTTTTCTTCCCTTTTCCCACCTTCTCTTAAACCCCTCCTCCTCTCCTTATTTACAAAAGCTTTGTTTCCATTTTGTCCTTCTTTTTTTGGTTTTGTTTTTCTTTTCCCTTCCTTCCTTTCCCTTCCCCCTCCCTAGTTCCCCTCCCCATTTGAGTACTTTCTTCTTATTTCACAATATCTATTATACATTTTAGTCCTTATTTATACTTTCCATTTCTCACACCAGAGAAACAATGTAACATTTACACATGTGTGTCTGATTTATTTCACTTATGGTCTCAAGGTGCATCCATTTACCTAGAAATGACTCAAGTTCACTCACTTTGAATTTCTAAAGCTCACATTCTCCAACATCTCAAGTAGAAGTTAGGCCTTGAAGCACATACAGATTTCAGTTAGGCCTTGAAGCAAATACAGATTTTATTTTTTTAAATCATTTTTTGTTTTTTCTTCTACTTGAGCCAAAGCCATTTATTTTTTGTATTAACACAGAAATGGAAAAAAGAAAAAATATGTGTGTGTGTGTGTGTGTGTGTGCATGACCCTATTACCCAGTCTACCACTCTTGGACACTATCTTTCAAACGTATTAGTGGCATGAGTTGCTTATTTTTTATCTGCTTATTGAGCTCATCTTGTTCTTTTGCACACATGTGTGCATGACTTTCCTTTTTCATTTGTCACGCGCTGTTGCAGCCTGGGCAGGAGCACTGCAGCTCAGTGGGTGCTGAGGGCAGAAGGGTGCACAGTGATGGGCCTAGGAATTACAGCGTCTGAGAGTTGAGTGGGTCCAACCGTGGAGCTTCTGAGAGTCAGGGCCAGCGGCTAGGACCTTGTTCTTTAAGCCACATGGATACGCAGTGTCCAGCAGAGACAGATGGCAGCTAATGCACGTCACTCTGAATGGGGGGGATGCAGATGGCTCTTGACCAGGGGAGTAACATAACTGCACTTGCACATGAAACCCTGGTACATGGTGGGTGACAGAGGCCCACTAGCGTTCCTACCAGTATTCAAGGGGGACGTGAAAGAATTTGACTGAAGGCAAGGAGGGAAAGGGGAGAAAGAAGATAAATGAGTGGAACACGATCTCTACAAAGCTGTATAAATATGGTAACACCAGACTCCAAAACAAGAGACCAACAAAAGCTTTGGCTTGTAAAGGAGGAAAATAAAATTGAATTGCTTCCTGTTTGGCTATTAGATTCTCTTTGCGATCAGTTTCAGGTAAGAAAATTACATTATCCTAAGGAAGTTTTGAAGTTTATCTCTTTACATGCACACCGCTGGTGTCCAGTTTTAGTAGCCATATGTCTGTGTCTCCTCTTTTTCTTCCTAAAACAGGTGACTGTGGCATTGAGGGAAGACTCCACAAGTGACAGATATGAGCATCCGCAGACTGTGGCCCCGGAGCACATGGCTGGCAGACATCACCCATGTGGTCGCATAAACTTCAGTCATGTTCACATGTCTGTGCTGTGACTATTCATTCCCACATCACTCCTTCAGCCAAGTAAGAACTTCTGGAGAGCAGAGCAGAAACATGTGATAGCTTTGTATTCTAAACACCGTTATGGTAAAAACAAAGGAAACGATCAACAAATGGTTCTGAATGAAGATTTCAACTACAAAAAATAGTATATATATATATATGTGTGTGTGTGTGTGTGTGTGTGTGTGTGTGTGTAAATGTGTTTATGCATAACAATATAATACACTTACATATGGATATGTGCATGGATATTACATATATTCATATGTATTCATGTATATAGAGAGAAGAAATTTACACAGGAAAAGAAAAACATATAAATATTTTAATACTAAATTAATTAAGACATCATGAGATTAATACAAATTACCTTTGGTCTCTACAATTTCCAGAGGTGCTCAAAGTGGTGGCCACTAGCTTCTAGACATTGATTCATATGGCGAATTGCTGAAATGCATACATTTTTTAGCAGATTCTTTCTCTATATAATTGATATACAATATAATATATTCATACTATATACACAGTCATCTATTATGTCATACTTCCCTTTAGTCTGGCTATACTAGCCCATTCTTGACCATAACTTACAAGAAAGAGACCACAATGTCTTACGACGGCCACATTTCCTAAACAGGTAGACTGTACATCACTTTGTGAAAGGGTCTCTGAAAGAATTTCCCTCACAGCAAATTTTTCTACACCGAGTCCAATTCTAAATACACCTAAAGAGACTATTGTTCAATGTATTCTTCATTCTGCAAAGTGAATCCTCACTTCTACAAAATGAATCATCAACTTCAAATGCATCTCTTTCCAAGCCCGCGTTTGATACACCAGCTCTGCTTGCAAGTGGGGCATACCTGCCTCCTCCCTGTCAAACAGCCCGTCCTCCTGGGAGGAGGAACAAGGTTGTCTGCCTCAGTTGCGCAGGGCAGTGGTCGCTGGGTGGGACTTAGTGTGGGAGCCATGTGGAGATTCCCTGGGCCCTCAACCTGTGGGTTCATAGGATACACAGTAAGAGCCAGTGTATTATGCTGACTATATGCACAGACATTTTTAAAAATAGTGGAAACAACTCAACCACTGCTCCATTAAACTGGTCAGTAGCACAATAACAAGGAAGAGGGGTCTTGATGCAGTGATGATGTGGAAGACAGTGGGCTGCTGGGGAGGCGGCTGACGGGTGTGCACACTGACTTTGCTTTAAAGACTGGTTTATGACGCTTGTTTCTCTCTAAAAAGAAAATGTGGGCGGGTGACTAGGTCATCTTTTCAGGGCCTACTTCACTACCTACTGACATGTGCTGGTCAATACCACTCATAGTGTAAGAAATAGTTTCGGGGACGTATTAATTTGCTGGGCTTCCACAGTAAATACCAAGGACTGGGTGCCTCAGACCACAGAAATGCATTGTCTCACGTCTCTGGGGGGTGGGGTCTGAGCTAGAGGTGCCTATGGGTTTGATTTCTTTTTAAGCCACCATCCTTGGCTTCTAATTGACCCTTTCTCAGAGTTCTCACAGTATTTTTCCCCTGCCACACATATCCTTGGTTTCTCTTTCTGTGTCCGAGTTTCCTTTTCTATAAGGACATCAATCAGATTGGATTAGGACTCACCCTAATGGCTTCATTTTAAACATAATCACCTCTTTTTAGACTCTGCCTACCAATGCAGGCATATGGTGAGGTTCTGGAGTTGGGCCAGAGTGTAGGAGTTGATGGGGGCACAATTCAGCCCCCACCAGGACAATATTGTACTTAACCCAGAACTCAGCCTCCCGTCCAGGTCAGGGGGAGCGTGAAGACCAGGAGACACAGGCATCACGCTCCCAATTCTTTCTTTCCTCAATAGTTACCAACTGCTCAGGGAAAAGTCCTACTCTTTGCATCACAGGCACCTGGCAGCGGGAAATGCGCCCTAAATCTGTCTCTAAGATACAGAGTGTCTGTCCCCTTGGCCCATGTAATTAATTCTCTACGCCGAAGTTATTCCCTGGTGTTGATTCCCACTGCCCACTCCATCCACCATCCTCGGGTCCTCCGAGGGCCTGATCAGGGCCAGGTCCATGCTGACAGGCGATTATGCGGATCCATGAATTCATAATTCAAAATAAACCCATCAAAACATTTGCTCTTACTTTTAACCCCATTGTGCCCTGAGTGGAAATGTTAAGACATACAGCAGAGGAGATGAATATGGCAGACAAAAGTTTTCCCACAGCCTTTAGCCCCTTAAACATTCTAATCCCATTGAGGATATTTATGCCCTGCCAGGGGCTGTGCTGGGGCTGGACTCCCGCGGGTCACCCCCTCCAAGAGTCACTGGCTTTGTAGAGACCAGCTGCCTGTTGCTATGGTGATTCGGTTAAGGAAGGGCAACACAGGGCATCTAACCTGAGTGCTTTTTTAACCAAACCACATGCTTATTAAAAGAAAGGAGAAAGTTTCCATTAAACTATCTAGGCTGATTACATTTGGAAACTTAATAACGCGTTGACTCAAGTAACTCCCATTGAACGGAACCCCGGCAGGGCTCTGAGTTCACCAGGGGAACAAATACCTCTGATGAAGCTTGGCATCTTAACCCTGTTTAACATTTTAATTAAGAAGGGAAAATTCGGTGTCATTTGCTTTTCTGTGGTCTCCAGGAGCGGCAGGGGACAGGCTTGAGAATTCCCCCAAGAGTATGGCAGAAAGAAATACATTAGCTAATTAGAGATGATACTTTGATGTTTTGTTGGCCAACTTTTCTACTGCCCGCCTCTTTCTAGCAGGATTTCTTACAAGGAGATGTGGGAGTATACTTTCTTCTTTATAAAATATTGTTGAGCGTTAAATCGTTGCCTGATTCTTTTATTCTGCACAGCCAGAGAAAGGGGAGAAGAGAGGCAGGAAGCTACTGCTCAGATCTCGGGAGATGCACAGAATTTAGTAACTTCAGAACCCTTTTCCTCCAACCCTCATTTCATAACCATCAATACTCATCATTTTCTTTTTCTAGAGACGCAGGCACCCTGGAGAACATTACTTCGGATGTCCCAGTTAAGGAGTAAATACTATCTTTCTTGTTTTGCAAATAAGCTTGTGAGAGTTTAAAACAGCAGTCCAGGAGAGGAACCTACTACCCGGCCATGCACCTGGGTTAGTAGAAAAGTGGATTTCACAAGAGGATTTGCAGGGTGTTTTACTGTATATTCAAACTAAAAAAAGCAACCAACCGAGCCTTGTTCTGTGTTGTTTGCTTTGCTCAAAGATCTCAGCTCCACCCCGCGTGTTTTGCTCATTTTGAGCCTGATCTCTCTTTGATGTTCCATCCTCGGTGCAGTCCTGGGCTGCCGAGTTTACTTCCTGGGAACCCTCCTGCCCTGTTTGGCCTGCTGTCTCCTTCAGGGGCCCCTGGGGAAAGCAACACCCTATAACCCCCTCCATCTCCGGACCCAAAAGAGATGGAGAACAACTGAACTATGTGTTAATTGCGTTAAGGCGCTTTCTCTAATGAAATAGTGGCTTTCTCCATAGCAACGGTGATTAAACGATGCAGAATGGCGAGTCCTCCAGGGCCCGTCCGTCTGGGAAGTGATTGCCACTTTACGGAACAATTCAGTCCAGATAGAAGTTTATTGTGCACATTTCGCCTAAGCTGACTGCTCAGGTCACACTCCCCAAAGCCCCTTTCTCTCCCTCTGAGCACTATTCTCCGGCCCGATGTGGGGGAGGGCGCCGCGGGTAAGGATAGTGCGGCCTGGTTGGGGGGTGGTGGGCGAGAGCTGTTTGGAGCTGGGAATGAGGAGTAGAGAGTAGGCAGCCTCTCTTCTGCTGTTCAGGGGTGGGGAAGAGAAACCCCAAAGCTTGCAGCTTGAATACAAGTCAGCTCTAAAGAAACCCCATGCTTCATTAAGCAGCTTTTAAAATGCTCATTGAGATGCCCAGAGGGGGTAAGGTAAATTCCCTTTCCATTTTTGTGTGTCTTTGAAAAGCACACAGCATTCCTATTTTACACTGTAGGGTAAGTGATTTTCAAAGTTGGAGGGAGGAGAGAAATAAACATTATCTGGACAAAAACACGCAGAATGGGATAAAACCCTGATCCAGACAGTTTGCGTGATCTCCACAGGAGGGGCAGGAGGCAGCCCTGGTTCCTGCTTCACTCTTCCTCCATTTGGGCTCACGGTCCATTTTCCTCAGCTGCCCGAGGTAACCCAGAAAGAAGTGTGGGGGCTGAGATCACCTTTGTAGACGATGCTCAGACCCAGAGATTGAAGCTCTGTAAGAAGGCACTGACAAGGCTGCACCTTGAACATTAGTGGGTAAAGGGTGCTGGGAGGCACTGCTTATAGTTAAAGAGAATTTGGAAGTTCAATGTGGTGACACACGCCTGTAATCCCAGCATTCTGGGAGGCAGGAAGACCACAAATTCAAGCGTAGCCCAGATAATTCAGCACCTTACAAGACTCTGTCTCCAACATACGCATCTAAAAGAAGGCTTGGGGTGCATCTCAGTGCACTGGCCCTGGGTTCAGTCCCAGTACTGCAATCAATCAACCAATTAGATAATGAAATGAGATTTTAAAAGACACATTTGGGAATATAGAAGGAAGGGAGGAAGGAAGGAAGGAAGGAAGGAAGGAAGGAAGGAAGGAAGGAGAGAGAAAGAAGAAAGAAGAAAGAAGAAAGAAAGAAAGAAAGAAAGAAAGAAAGAAAGAAAGGAGAAAGAAAGAAAGGAGAAAGAAGAAAGAAAAAGGAAAGAAATACTGTGATTTTAAAATCTAGACATGGCCTTGAACACATCCAAAATACATTATCCCACAATAGAATCGGTCTTAAATATGTCCTATACAAGGGCCAGCGCTTTGGAACTGGAAGGCTTCGTTTTGAATTATGTTGCTGCCACTCAGTTTCATTCCCTCAAGAAAATTACCAAATTTCCTGGGTAGGGCCTCAGTTTTCCTAGTTGTAAAATTTAGATGAAAATGGTAACTACGTCCTGTGATTATAGAGAGAACTAAAAGAGAAAATTATGCAAAGTATTTCTTTTCTAGGACAAAAGTGCTCAACAATAATTATTGTTATCACCATTAGCACACAGAGTGGTGCTCTGTTACACTTGTATAGAACTTTATGATTCACAAAGGACCTGAGTTTCATTTACCAGTCTTCTAATCTTCCCATCATGCCTGTGCTAGTCTGAGACACTCTGGTTGTGCCTCATGGAGGGAGAGCAAAGACCCTTTTCCAGGCACTTCCTGGCCAAGCAGAAAGGTCCAGTTGCGGACTGCAAAGCAAACCAAAAAATCCAAACCCCCAAATCCAGCCCTGGGGGCTCGGAATGTTCTAGGCTATTGGACACAGGGAAGAACAACACCCAGCTAGTCCTGCCGTCCTGGGGCCGACAGCTTAGGGCAGCTGGAGTAGAGCAGGGCTATCTGCCCTGGGCTGGAGATCCCAAGAAAGCTTCTAAGGACTCTCGTTTCTATTTTTATTAACAAAACTGAAAAGATAACATACTTAAAAGGGGACTTGAAGTACTTAGATTTCTCTAGAAAATAAAAATCCTGTTTGTGCAGGCATAAAGTGTAATTTTTCACACTTTCAAATGTGTTTGAAGAAAATTGGATAAAGGCCACAGATCAAAATATTTATAGTGCTGAGAAATCTGGGTGCTACTGTGATTTGTTTTCTACACCAGAGAATAATTCATTCTCATTATTATTATGCTAGTAATTCTGTTACTCACACTTTCTGATCCCAAGGGAAAACTTGAAGTTCTAAATAACATACAAATTACATTAGGCATGGAACTTTCTAATTACTCTCTATGCACTAACCTATTATCTGGGCATTTAAACAAAGATGTAATATCCTCCAAGGGCATTTGCCCAAACAGCTACAGGAGCAGCAAGGACAGATTAATGAATACTGCAAGCCAGGCATGGTGCAAGCTTGTAACACCCACCCTCTGGGAGGCTGAGGCAAGAGGATTGTAAATTCAAGTCCAGCCAGGGCAACTTGGAGTTTTAGTGAGACACTGTCTCCAAATAAAAATTTTAAAAAATTAGAATACTGCAGTTCAGTGCCAATGAACTAGGCTCACTTACCATTTGGGTGGGGAAAAAAAATACTGCAGTGGCTGGAGGGTCATGTTCACAGACAGACTCTCTCAAATAGCCCCTGCACCTTTAAAAGGTAGCACTCAAGTGTGGCCCAAGAACCAACAGCATCAGCTGCACTTGGAACTTGTTGGGATGGCAAGATTTCAACATTTCCTGGTCACCCACTGAGAGATTGCATTTTCCAGCCTCCCTTGCAGCTAGATGCGGCCAAGTGACTAAGCTCTGGTTACTGGTAGATGAACAGAGTGATCTGTGCAGGTTCTAGGTTTTTCCCTCAACGTGAAGGAGCCTTTCTTCCCCTTTCCCTTCCTCTTTCTCCCCCTAGCTGAATATGAGCATTATGGAAGGAGGCTGAATAGACGACTCAGAACACAGCTAGAATTCCCATATAAGATGATGGCAAAGAAAAGCATAGATACCCATTATTTTGTAATTTATTATATCAGGTTTTTTAAAATAATTTTATTTATAGAGAAAAAAAAAACAAAACAAAACAGAATAAAGGGTAGCAACAATACAGTATTCCAAGGAAAAAACAAAAAGAACAACAACAAAAAAAACCTAAGAAATTATTGCTTGACAAATTACATGCTGACTTCTTGGAAATAGTTGTTCAATTTACAAAGTTAAAACATGTAAAGTAGACATTCAAACAGTGAGACTGTTAACAGTTCTGCTCCACAATCTGACAAAAACAGCAATATGGCCATCCATCTTACCCATGCAAATATACATGCAATTATATCAAAAGGGTAGAATTAAACACAACAAAATAGAGCAAAGCGGATCACAAGAAAGCAATGTAAGAGACAAAAATTTCAAAACTAGACAATTGGAGATATTCACTCTCTATCATATTAACTCTTGTTTTCTTCCACACAGCTGTCCATATTGTTACATACAGGGAATTCACATGAAACAATGTAGTATGGAATTGATCTGAGCAGGATGAGGAGGGCATTTCAGGTCTTCAAGACCAGACATTAGGGAAGCCAAGAATGGCTGTCATAGTGTCTCTCATTCTCCTCAAAACAGCTGTCCGTACCTTAATGTGTGTTGAACTTAAACAAGGCAAAGCAAGCTAAGATCACTTTGAACAAAAAATGATAGTTTTGATGGACTTCACATCATGACATTAGCACTGGGTATTGTAGTGTCTCTTTTTCTTAAAAGTAGTTGTTCATTTCAACATGTGTTATATAGTTGGTTTTAATAACTGTTTATAAGCTCTACACATGCATGAGTCTCTACTTGTATATCTATCATTTCTGTATTAGCAGGATAAACAAAACAAAGCAAGATAAAACAAAACAATTCCTAGAAAAGCATGAGGCAGAAAAGTCACATAAAACCGCAATACAAGGTGATCTACAATGGTTACCATGGTGTCTCAGCAGTGTATAACAACATTAATAAAAACGAAGCATTGGAGATATTATAAGACTTCAAAAGCAAGAAATAATCAAACCAGAGTGGGTATCTTAGCAAATCTTGTTATCTTCAGTGCAGTTGCCTATACACTTAGACTTGATGCTATGCATCATAACAGATTTAAATAAAATCAGTCAATACAAAGTAGCAATCTAACAAACCAGATTCAAATAAGAGCAGTCATAATAAGACAGTGTAAGTTACAAAGGGCTTCAGATTAAGTTGATAGGAAAATTAGGGATGATTACCATAATATGTCCTCTTATTTTTGGGATAGCTGACCATGTCCTCAAGTCTAGTGTAAGTAGACAAACTGGAACAGCACGTAATCCATCCAAGCAGAGTGGTGAGAATAATGTAAATTTTAAATCTTGTTACCCCATTAACAGTATCCTCTGCCTCACTTTTTTAGACAATTCCTCTCCTTTCACTCCTATGGGGTGCACTGCTAGTTTTGGGTCCCACTGCCTCCCTATATAGAGCAGCTCAATGGACCCTATCTCCTGATCTACTCTGCCTGTGTTTCTCTCTGTTAGTATTTCGAGGCCTTCTATACTAGAGATTATAGCCAATCTTCTCTGCCTCATTTCTGCTATTCTATTTTTCTGCCATTGATAGTCTATTTTTCTCTTCCACTCCACTGTCTGACTTGTTCACTGAGGCCTCTCTGTCACTGTTCCTAAAATGCTCGTATTCTTGTTCTCTTTCCCTAGAATGTCTTCCAGTATTTTTTGTAGGGTTGGACTGGTGGTCACAAATTCTCCTAGCTCCTCTTTGTCATGGAAGCATCTTGTTTCTCCATTAATTTCTAGAGAGAGTTTTGCAGGATACATCAATCCGGGCTGGAGGTTGTTCTCCTTCAGCACTTGAATTACTTTACTCCAAGCTCTTCTTGACCTGATGGTCTGTGTTGAAAAGTCTGCCATGATTTTGATGGGTTTTCCTTTATAGGTGATCTGTTTCTTTTCTCTGATGGCTTTTAATATTCTGTTCTTATATTGAATTTCCGGGATCTTGATTATTATGTGTCTGGGTGTAGCTCTGTTTGGGTTGTAGGTGGCTGGAGTTCTGTATGCTTCATACCTCTGCATATCATTTCTTTTTTCTATGCTTGGGAAATTTTCCTTAATAATTTCTGTGAATGGCCTTTGTTTTCCTCTGATTTGATTCCTGCTTCTTCATTCACATACTTTATTCTTAAGTTATAGATCCTCTTGTCATCTTCCAGTCTTTGTATCTTTACTGGCTGCTCCCTTGTTATTTTTTTTTATTTAAAAGAGAATAAAACAAAAGGGGGTAGTACAGAGCAGATCAGAAGAGGGCAACATAGGCAACACAGTACTTTACATTAAGTCAACTGGACATCAACATTATCTAACGCCATATCTCTAACTCTGTTATGGTTGAGCATAGTTTCAATTACAATAATATCAAACATAACACAATAGTGTAAAGCCATGCATTTAGTGAAAGAATTCCAGGGCTTTCTGAACCGAATAACAGAAAATGATCAATGAGTATTACAATATCTCATTTTTGATAAAAAAGAAAAAAATTTGTTTGAACTATCACACATATTCAAATTCCAATGAGACACAATGTGGTAGACAGAACCAACGGCAATAGAACAAACAAACAAAAAAAAAAGCATGGTAGGACTTCTAAGAAGGATAATATTAAATCAGCAATAGCTGTCATAATGTTTTCTTCAAAACAGCTGTTCATATCATCACGTATGATATAGTCAAACAAAACAGGATCACACC
>PVJX010040768.1:0-15021 GCA_004027295.1 Dolichotis patagonum | reverse complement strand
TGGGATGGGATGGGATGGGATGGGATGGGATGGGATGGGATGGAATGGAATAATGAGCTTCTCCCATCAAAAATCCCCTTACTGGTTAGTTCCATTTGTAACACAATCCTTTTGTGCCTGTTCACATGGTATGGAAATGGTGTTTCACCTCATGCACTATTTCTAACATCAAAAGAGTCTTGCACACAGGTGCCTACTTTATGCCCACAACTCATTCTGCTGCATAAGTTCACACTAGAACATACTATTATAGAACACATAAGATACATTTTCTATTTTGATTTGGATTCATTTCCATATTTTCAGTACTTCAAATAGTTCTACTTAAATATGCTACTGTATTTTTGCTGCTAAAATATACCTTCAGCACATTCCTGTGAAGCCCAAGGTCAGAACTGCCAGGCCATATAGTACAGGTATGGCTTTCCTATTGCTAGTGTAACAAATTGCCACAGCTTGGAAGCTTGGAACAAGAGACAGAGAGGTCAAATTTTTTACATGTGCCTTGCTAGGCTAAAATCAAGAAGACTTTGGCAAGGTTCTGTCCCTTTCTGTAGGGTCCAGCGGAGAAATCTGTTTTGATGACTCTTCCAAATCCCAGAGGCCACCAGCTGTCCTTGGTTCTCAGTTCTGTCCTCACCTTTTACAGCAGCAACGCCTGGTAAAGGTCCTCTCTATACACACGCGCTGACGGGGATTCTTTGGCAGCCCTCTTCCACATTTAAAGGAAGCATGTGATCACTCGAGCCAACATGAGTAACACAGGATTATCGCACCTTAAACAATATCGTACCAGAGTGATTCAACCATACCCATGTTTATAGAAGCACAACTCGTAATAGCAAAAGCTTGGAAGCATCTCGTCTGTCCACCAACAGATGAATGGAAAAGAAAAATGTGGTATTTACCCACCACAGAGTATTACTCTGCTATGCAGAAGGATAAATTTCAGTCATTTGTAGAAAAATGGATGCACCTTGAGACCATAATGTTAAATGAAATAAATCAGACACACAAGTTTACATAATGCATATTTTCTTATGTGAGAAACCCGAAGTCTAAATAAAATTAAAGATCAAAATAAAAGATAAATAACAGGAAACAGGGAACAGATGATTTGCCAAAGGAAAGAGAACTAAAAGATGAAAGGAGAAGGGGGCATAAAAAGAATTAAGATATGTTAAGCATATGTACCAACTGACCACAATGAATGTAATCATCACATACTACAAATATGTACTTACATAACATTTTTTGAAAATCAGGAGATTAGCAATCTCAGTTTCATCAGCAACCTCAATTTGTACCTTTCCATAGAACAGAGTCACAATCTCCAGAAAACAGGAGGAAGACGCTTCTATGGGCCACAACTCTACCTCCCACAGCATACATATATTTTGAAGATGCTTTTTCAAATTTGTCTTGAAAATATTTTACATTGCCATAAAGCAACTCAAGTTTCTTCTTTTCCATGCCTCAGATCCAGTTTCTTCCATTAGCCCTGTAATGCTTCTGAAAGTAAACATAAAAATAAATTTTAAAAATTATGTCTGTACAAATTAATTTCTACCAGGTATAATATAACACACTGAGAGCTACAGAAATACAAAATAGGCAGGTGACTTCGGGTCAGAAGGCCAATTAAGCAAGTGCAAGAGAAAAAAGACATAGTGGGAAAAGGTAAAAAAAAATACTTGTGCTATACAACTGAACTCTGGATTTTAAAAGAGAAATGTGAGAAACAAGGGTAAAATTATGGTAACTAAATCCAGCTTTTTATTCCTATCAGGGCTGGAAATTAAAGTCAAACTACATGCATGGTTTTGAACTAGGCACATTTCCCATCTTCACAACCAGGAAAAGCTTATCTTTGAAAGGACTGATATATCTTCACTCACTGGCTTAGTGCATTAGTCGGTTTTTCCAGTACTTGACCAAGTACCCATCACCCTCAACTTAAAGGAGGAGAGCTCTAATTTGGCTCGCATTTTAAAGGGATTCAGCATTGTCAGCTGGCTCCGGTGCAAAAATATTGCAGTGGAAGAAGGGCTTGGTGGAGAAAAGCCACTTGGTTAACAGCAGCCAAGAAGCACATAGGGGGAAGAGCCGGACACAGGGCTGAGGGCGCAGACGCTGGCCTGAAGGCAGCACCTCCGTGGCCTCCAAACACACCCGCAAGCGTGCTCTGCCCATCACCTTTTCAGATCCCAGAGCCAATCAAATCGTGACTCTATCCCAGCCGCCAATTGCATTCCTCCTCGTCCACTTGCTACACAAACATCTCCTTGCATCATTAATACCCAAATACAAGCATACACACAATAGTAAATTCATAATTGCACCGAGCATAATACAACTGCCTTGCATAAACCTGGAAACAGAACAGCTCCTTCCCCAAATCTGCACAGTTCACGCATCTTTCAAAAGTGCAGTTTAAAGTCTTAAGACTCAAGGCAAACTCTTAGCTGTGATTCTCTATGAAATCAAAACCAAGTGACATAATCTCAACATGCAATGGCACAGGGCCAACATTCTCTTTACAGAGAAGAGGAATGAGGAGTTTAAAAAGCATAGATCCAAACCAAGACCAAAACCCATCAGGGCAGACATTAAGTCTTGTAGCTAGTCAACACCTGGGGCACGGGGCTGGGAGATGTCAGTTCCAGAGCACTTTGAAAGGAGGAGGGAAGAACTAGGTTGGAAACCACCCCCCACACCCCTATGAGCCAGTGCATGGCCAGGAGACGGGAACACCACCCAGCCACCCATCACCCACCACCCACCTCAAGGCAACCGGATGACTTGGAGGAATGCAGACTGAAACGATGGCAACTGAAGAAACAACCTGAAGCTTATATTGTCCAATGAGCTTTGCAGGCCTAAAGCCGGTGATCTGAGCAGCTATTTAGAGAATAACAATAGGCAATAGAGTAACTATGCTAGATTCCCTGCTGTCTCAGTTTTGAAATCCAGTATCGGGTTCTCACTGTTCTGTTTTGTTCTGTTTTATTCCCTTTAAAATTTAGGAAAAAAAAAAAAAAAAAAACCAGAGCACCTGACAGCTCCACTGCTCTGGCCTTGCTGGCCGGAGCCAACCTGGCCTCTCTCTTGGGTTTGCCCCGCTCCTGCCCCGCAGTGTCCCAAGGCAAACGGGCCGTCTTTCTGCCGCTGCTGACTTCCTGGGGCTGGCACTGCGCCTTCAGCCTCATTCCTGTAGTTTCATACCTGTCTTCTCAAGGGCTCCTTGCCTGACCTCCCACGTTTGCCTTTGAAATCTGGATACAGTCACAGCAACAGCGCCCGTTTTCTGGTTCCAGTTTTCTGTATTAGTCAGCTTTCCAGTTGCTCACTTAACAGAGGGGAAATCTACTTTGATTCTCATTTTACTGGGATTCATTCCATGAGCAGCTGGCTCTACTTCAGAAACACTGCAGAAGCAGGGTGTGGTGGCGCAAAGCTGCTTAGTGTGTGGCAGCCAGAGATTAGAGCAGGAAAGAGTTCCTGAGAGGAAGGGCTGGGAGAGCAGACGTCGCCATAGCACCTTCTCCCTCTGCCCATCCACACACATCTGAAGTGTGCTCTGCCAATCCCCTGGGGCGGATCCCAAAGGGTCGAGTTGACGCCCTACCCATCAGCCACATGGAGGCAACAGTGTGGAAGAGGACAGCCTCCATCAAACACTGGTGGGAAAAGAATCCCCGGGAAACCAGAAACCCAAACCTTCAGTGAGAGTAGGCAAGGGAGTCCACTTCCTCCTCGCCAGCAGCACACCCAGCTCAAAACAGGGATAGCAAAACTGTCACTTTGCAATACCTCGATAGCCTGGGAGACTCAAAATTGGCATGAAAAGGAATCTCCCTGAAGAGGAGCTCACAGGCAAACCTGCAAAATCAAAAGGAAATTCACCATCACGACAGGCAGAAGAAGTAGAAGTAAGAGAATGAATACTCAGAAGTCTTGTCAGAGGAAAAGCCTAGGGGGACTTAAAAGCAAGGACTGCATATATAAACTCCTCGAGAAATGAACAAGAAATCAAACTGAGGAGATAAAAAACTATTGCTCAAATGCTTTTGAAAAAGCAGATCTGACAAAGTAAATATAAAATCTGGAAATGAAAAATACAAGCAATGAGAAACTCAGTGGATATGTTAAATAAGTATACTCTTCAGAAGAAAAAACCAAAAAACAGGAACTAGAACTGAGATATTCATCTAGAATAAATCACAGGAAGATCGAGTGCTAAAACTTATGAAAGAGACACAGAGGACAAATTAAAATGCCTCATCTGTGAGTAGGAGGAATTTTAAAAGAGATGGAGAGTGGAGAAAGGTTGAAAAGCAAGACCAAGCACAGTCTCTGACCCACAGAAGCTTATAATCCAGCAGAAAGAAAAACAAAGAACAAAAGAAGGCCTGTCTTCTAAGACCTGACAGCAGTTCATGGGGCCCCGGAATCCCAGGGACGAACCTCAGCACCCTGTGTCCCTATCGGGCCATCAGCCTCTTATCCCTCACATTTGAACTGACATCATTTTGAAGCAGAGATACAGCCGAGTCATAGCCAAGGTCAGGTGTCTGCTTTCCTGAATCTGATTTCAGAGTCATTTCCTCTACCTGCTTGTTCAGAGAGGGAGAAGGGTTTGCGCATCCTAAAGCTAACCAGGTTTCTACTTACAGTAGCCATGAGGACAATCTATTGTTTTAGGTATCCCAGCATCCTCCCTGGTCCAACTGCTTGATTTTTACTTTGAGGAGTCTCGCTCCAAGTATATACGGTACCAGGGTAGACACAAAATCCTGAAAAAAGCCAATTTAATAACATCTATCCTCCTGGCTATAACAATTGTTTCAGAGATAGATATGAAACCCAAGCAAAACCAAAGAGTGAACAGTAGGGCTCTCAGTGGAGAGAACTTTCCTGCTGGAACCCTCAGGTTAGTAGAGTGTAAGCTCCATCTGCAGAGCCACCATGAAAAACAAAGATTCACTGAGGACAAAGACACCCAAATAAGGAGAACCCGCCTTTGAAGGTGATGGGCCCCGAGTCCAGTTGTACAGAAACCAAAGTCATCCCTGGACTGTGGTTTATTAGCGAATAGCTTCTCTTTTCTGTTTATGGCAGTTTGAGTTATACTTCTGGACTTTGTGACTCTGACAATCCAGACTAATAAAAGTTTTAAAAGCGGTGGCAGCGGCAGCAATAGAAGGAAGACACAGTTGTTGCCTGGACAGTTCCCCAATTAAAAACGCGGAGAAAGATTTGGGCTCTAATCCCAACATTACTGTAACTTATTAACCATGTCCTACTCTGTGAATCTGATCCATATTCCGTGATGTCCTAGAGCTCTTCCGATGACCGTGAAAAGCTTCACAGGTTTACAAACAACTTAGAACGATTTTCAATGAATTGCAATAGAAAACATGGCATTCAGAATTTTAAGAGAATTTTAAAATGCCACAAAATGAAAGTATCAATTTAACTCGACAAGGAAAAAATAGATAATAATGACAGTGAATGTGTTTCAGAAGACATACAGGCAAGAGGAGGACAGACTTTAGTGCAAAGAGAAAGCCCCTGATTGTCCGTGAATGCACGGTTACCAGGTAGGGGAGGATGTGGTTGGGGTACAAAGATGTGCTCACGCAGGTGTTTATATAACTAAGCTCACAGCTGCAGCTATCTGAGAGACCAGAAAAAATCTGCAGACATCGGTGAAAGCACGACACCTTCTCTCCGCCACCCACTCTCAGTCTCCTGCCCTTTGTGATATTCCCGTCACTCAGTCATGTGGCAGAGAGCTCCTCCTTTCTCTCCACTCTGTCTGTGGTGTGACACATACTATCTGTGACCAGGAATAAAGACGCATCAATATATAAAACAGCCAAATACCCAATGACTGTAATCTTTTCCAAATTACGCCTCACCTGATCCATGGCAGGGCAGGTTGGGATGGCCTGGTGCTGCTGCCAGCCAGGTAGCCATCCCCGTGTGAAGACCACAGCCTGGCCAAGCTGGCATGGCGGGCTCTCCTGGCTGTCACCCTCTGGGGCTTCGGTCCCCAGACCATTCCCAAGCTGTTTTCTAGAAGAAATAGGAGGCGTCTTGAACGTCAGGTAAGCCGTCCGACTACTCTGTCACAACGTGTAGAATGCATGACTACGGCCTGGGAGAAAATCTTGGAGATAACCTGAAAACACACTTTTGAGAAATGATTCCACACCAGTGCCCTGGGGACACAGGCCAGTGCTGCCTGGGAAGCCCTGACCAGGACGGCGGGGGTCAGCACGCAGACGCTGAAGGTAACCGTGTTACAAAACCCCACCCAATTTCCTAAACTAAAATTGTTCATTTTAAATATTTGTAAGTGATAAATAAAAATACCTGCTTAATAGCCGAGTGTCCCTTTAATAACATGCGTATTCCCAGTGATACGGGAAGGTAACGCCAGGGATTCCCCGCACTGCTGTTCCCTCCGAGGGGAGCTTAGAATCATGGAGCAGTCTACAAGCCATAGTTTCGGAGGTGAAATGTAATAAGGGCTGTAACCACGCCACACAGACAAACCCACCCTCCAATGCGGGAGGCCTGGTTTGCTTGGAGGTAAGGAGATTTCTCTGTGATTCCCAAAAAGATGTGAGCTGATATCCTTTCAATGCCATCCATGTCATTTTAACTCTGTATTGACAATTATGTCTTTTTATCTTTGCTCTGTGTCTGGGGCTAATAAGATCTTTAAATTTATTTCTGAATTGTCCCTCTGTCTACAGTCAAGACCCTGAAAGGAAAATACAGTCCTGGCAAAAGAAGAAGGAGAAGGAGAAGGAGAAGGAGAAGGAGAAGAAAAGAAGAAGAAGAAGAAGCATGTATTACAATCTCTTCTCAACCTTTTTCTCTCTTAAATTTGTCTTTCTAAGGCATCAAGGCTCTCAAAAATCAATTGTTCTTTTAGAGATAAAAATAATATACTCCTGCAGCACATTGATTTTACAGGTATTAAGGTTTCCTGGCTGCTGTAAAATCAATAGGCATGTACAAACGAAAAATAATGCTGCTTCCTTACTCAAACAATAAGCTTGAAAAAATCACATCAAGTTTAAGTTATTCTTGCGACAGCCATATGCGGTCACTGCTCAATTCCTGGTACTTTGCATTTAACTGTTAGGCCGAACACACTGGCTGAAGGCTGAAGTGAACGGTCAGGAACAGCCACTGGCCAGATGGGAAAGAGCACGTTCTCCCGCGCAGTCCCACTCAGCGGCACAAATTAGCAGTCGCTGGCAACATCTGAGAGGGTGCCTTGCTTATTCACAGACCAGCACTTCTACTAATAACAAGAAGAAACAAATCAAGTATCAAAAAGGCACTGGAGACCAACGCTCTGATGAGAACAAGAAAGATAAGATTGTGTTTCAAACAGACAAAAAAAGCAGGAGCTCAGAAAGCTAATTTGTAGCAACTGTTTCCTAGCTACAGCTGCACAGGTGAAGGACCGCAGGGGAGCTCGTGTGAATTTGTGAGGCCAGACAGTGCAAGCCGAGACTCCAAGACTGCACAACTGTTTCCACTCCAATAGTTAGCAAGGGAGGAAATGAAAAGGTTAAGCAATAAGCATCCAGAAAACAGAGCACAAGATTTTACTAGGGACCGGGGAAGTAGTTCAGTGGCACAAACACCTGTCTGGTAAGCATGAGGACCCGAGTTTGATTCCCGGTATGAAAAAAAATAATTCTACAGGTCTAAGCATTGTGAAGGTAAAAACTGGAATTGACGACTCGGCAAGGAGAAGCACTGGACACAAGAGTCGCAGTCACTTCCTGCAGCAGATGCCTGCTGAACAGGGAGCAGTGAGACAGAGACGAGATCTACCGACACTGTAACCCAGCTTCACCCGGGCTAGGATACGGTGATCAGTCTACCAAGAATCTATCTGCAGAGGAAAGACACAACTGTCTCTAGAGGAAGAAAGAAAATATCAATTTGTAGCTCCTAGAGCTTCTGTCACTTTTTACTGGCAACATCTTGCAATCAAGCAAAAATTACCAGAGGTACTAAGACTAAGACAGTATGATCTAAAATCAAAATGCACCAATGAAGATACTGGAGCTAATAACCACAACCTTTAAAATAACTATAATTAATATGTTCTGTATAATTAGGGGAAAGATCTGAAAATAAAATGTGATTAAAGATAAGAGATTTTCACATGAAATTTGGGATATAGATATAGATGAAAATGTAAATGTGGGCAGACATAACCGAAAAGAAATTCTACAATAAAATGAAATGATACCAGAAATCACTGATAGAATAGACAGGTTCAACAGTAGAATGGCCTTGCTATAATCTGAATGATAAGATATTATACGTTTCTACTAACAAATTATTAGTTTGTCTTCTTAGTTACTCTTTCCCTTCTCCATCTTCTCTTTTTATTGTTGATGACATTTTTGGTTTTTGTTTGTTTTTTGCTTCTTCCACTCAAATGGCACTGGGGTTTCGATCTATACGAAAGTGTCTATCATGTCTTTGTTTAAGTTTTCTGAATGTTCTATTTTATAACATAGTAATTGTCTCCTTTTAATTTCTCAATTGTTAATGAACAATTCTTAATCTTGTATTATTATAGTTATTTGATAATTGTTTAAATACAAGGAATTTTATTATGAAAATATCTATTGATTCCCCAAAACAGGTAAACAATAAAAATGTCTTTACCAAGACACAGTATTATCAAATTGCCAAAAATCAAAGAATTTTTAAAGAGAGAAGTAACTCATCACATACAAAGGAATTACCGAAGGACAACAAGCATATTTCTCAGTAGAAACCTGGCAGCCTGGAGACACTGGGATGATTTATACAAAGTGCAGAGAGGAAACAATAACAAATATTGTTACATATGGCTAAATTGTCCTCAGAGATCGATTTCCCCAGAGAAACAAGAGGACAAGAATTCATCACCACTACAACAACCATATAAGAAATTATAAGGAAGGTAAAAAGAGCTCTTAAAGTTGAAATAAAAGGATGCTAAACTGGCAACCTGAAAGAAAACATGTGAAGCTATAAAACTGACTAGTAAAAGTAAGCATGAGGTACAGTTGAAGTATACAATGAACACTTAAATTTTTAAAAACTATTACAGTAAAAGGCGATTTGACATTAATTTCCCTCAAAACACTTCCTCTGGCCTCAGATGCTCTTATACCATCATTCCTGCCACTTTCTGAAGACGTTCTGAAGTCCTCTTTCACGAGTGTCTTTCTGAGGTATGATTAAAGATACAGTGAGCACTGCTGCTGAGGCTTTCCAACGGAAAACAGATTCATAAAACGTTACAGTGTGTTCGCATCCACGTACCCACCAGATCCGGCATCCTGTCTTTCGATTCTTTCCCAAACTCAAAATCATAATGAAAGGTAAATGTTTTGAATCATTTCAGGACATCAAAGCAGCTGCAACAGTACAACTAAAGACACACACGCACACACCCCCCCAAGAAAATCAACTACTAGAAGTAATTAAATTTATCAAGATTGCCTGACACAAGGCAAATATAACAAATCAATTTTGTTTTATATATCAGCAATAAAAAATTTAAATGCTCTCTGCAATAGTGTAAACACTACAGTTCTAACACTACATCTAACAAAAGATAAATGAAAATTCTACTTTGAGAATTATAAAATATCATTAATAGACAGAATTAATAAGCTGTAATGTTGTACAGTACTGTGAGGTAACATAGTTCACAACAAACTATTATATATTTTATGAATACAAAAAAGAGTCTTGAAGGCATCAAACAAAATGTAATGATAAGAACATGAAAGTGCTAATTAAATTGATTTCATCAGTATATACTATATGCCTGTATTGAAATATCACATAGTAACCCATAAATGTGTGCAATTATTTATATGCTAATTATTTTTAATATGTAAGGAAATGGAGATGCTATGATAATTTGATCATTATACAGTTTAGATGCACTGAATTATATCACATTACACCACAGAAACATATACAATAATTTAAAATTTTTTAAAAATAATTTTTAAAACACTTAAGTAAATTAGAAGACATTACATGTAGTAAAAGATTCAATATTGCAAAGATCACAGTCATCTCTGAAGTGATCTATGGATTCGTTACAATCTAATACAAAATTCCTAATGTGTGCAAGTGGGTTTTGTTTTTCAGTACAGCGAGAGGCTTTTTAAAGAAAGTGGTGAACTTTCTTCATCTTCCTTAAGATGGTGTTTCGACTAGATCACCTATGGGATCCTCCCCAGGGGCCAGTGGAACAAACTTCCAGGCGTGTCTGGGTGGCCCTCGTTGGCGTGGCCTTGGTCTGAACATCTGGTCTCTTACCGGCACTGATCCCTGCTCTGGTTCCCAGCTACCATGAACTGAGTGTGGTGGTCAAAAACAACAGACTCCAAAAATAAAAACAAAAGCGCTTTATTAGCGGAGCTCAGCGACAACATTGTCCCAGGAGCCGATCATGGAAGTGTGCACTGGGCAGGGAGGTTGCAAGAGATTTAAAGTTGCAGACTGCAAGGGGAGAGAATAAAGCTTGAAGATCAGTTTGTCTCCATAGGAACCAGGGGGTGGAAGGGACTGTACAGTGGGTAAGTTACAAGGTTGCAAGTTGAACAGCAATTATACAAATCTTACAGACAGGGGCAATCACATAAGTCCTTACAAAAAGAGAACAGAGTTCAAAGGCACATTCTGGACTTTCGAACTTACAACACTGAGCAGTTTTTCCACGACACCTCTGCCTTTGAGCCAGCTAATCATGAATTCACAATAAGCAGGTTAAACCTCTCCTCCTTTATATCGTACGTGTCTGGTATCATCATTCATTACTCAGAAAGTTAACTGAAACAGAAAATCAGCACCAGAGTAGCTGTTGTTGTTGTGACTGCACCTGACCAAGTGTAATTAGCTTGCGGGGGGCGTTTGGAAAGGTTTGAGATAGAGGATAGAGAAGCCCGAGAACACCGAAGCAGAGCCTAGTGGGTGACGCTGATCAGACCTCAGAGAAGACCAGAACGGTGATAAGAACGTGGCTCAGGAGATTTTAGTTTAAAAAACAAGGATCCTATTGTCAGCTGAGCAACAGGCCAGGTGTGCACTACACTCATGCAGAAAATTCGTCTGCAGTTTTTCTGTGTCCTGAGACTGCCCATGTACTGAAATTAAGGCTGGTTGATGAATTAATCTGGAAGAGGAAATTGTAGGACAGTCTGTATTTGGGCTGTGACATGGGTACTGCTGGCTGCTTTTAGTGAGGTTTTATAGTGAGAACCAGGAGCCAAACACAGAACATAACAATTTGAAAAATTTAAAACTTTGGCCAATAAGAAACTTCACTGAAAGCTGAAGCCAAAGGCTATGTGGCTGCTAAAGAGATTGGCATCACCCAAAAGAAACCAAGAACTCTGCACAAAGAAAAACATGCCTTGATGGCATCCCAGAAATCAGGAAGACCTCACACATGGCAGGCTCAAAGACGCAAAAGTGTAAAATTGTCATTTGTCAAGAAAGTTCTCAGGACCCTTGCTCCAGCAAGGCCTCCTAAGGAATTGGCTCCTCATGATTCACATTATTATCCTCAGCCATCCAAACACTCATGGGTCACTGAAGCCATGGTCCAAAGGGTCCTGGCTACTGTTTCCACTAATAGCAGATTTGGTATCATCCACGTGATGCTGCTCTGTTGCATGCAAACTGCAAGAGTTGTTGGCTTAGAGAGGCCTCTATCCAGATTTCCAAGGAAGGCCTGGGAGGTCAACCAAGGCGGACCTGAGGGGACAGTGCATAAGATGTAGGATGAACTGAAGGTGCAGGGGAGACCTCAGGAAGTTGGGGATGGCAGAAATGTGGAGTATCAGCTGGGGAAAGCTGCAGGCCGTGAGTGAAGCCAGCCCAAAGAGTGGTCTTGCGGGCTGCAACCCACATGGCTGAGGGATGGAGCCAGCAGTGCCCTTTGGGGCTCGTGCTTTACCAACATGTGCCCCAGCTGCTAGGCTGCAGAGCTGCAGGGTTCTGTTTGCTCTGCTGGCTTGCTTTCTCATTTGGGTTTGATTCTTTTCTATCTCCTTATTCCTGTCTTTTGGAATGGGAGTGTTTAACCTGTCCCACTATACCTTGGGGTTAGGCAAACTATGAAGAAAAATAGACAAGTTTCTGGCAGTCACATGGTTCACAGTGTGTCTCAAGCCAACCACCCTGCCTGTCCCTGAGGGATCTCCAAAACCACACTTTCAAAAGACTATGATTAATAGCTGTGCATATTTATTTGCTGCTAATCATATATACATTCAACTCATTATTCCTAAGGAGAATTCTTACCACAGAATTTTGATATACACAATGAGGCAAAAGTACTATGGAAAATGAACAAAGGAGAAAAAAGCATAAAATGGAAACAGAATTTTGTAAATAAGAATGGGGAGAGAAGTTGAGAATTAATACATCCATGTACAGGCAAAGTTCTCTGTGATGAATGCGATCAATATCTATATCTAAAATGTACCAATAAAGGTAATAAAAAGAATACCATGGGATTTATTTAAGCAGATGCAATGAAATAAAATGTACAAAAATGTGAGTGAGATGTTTCTAAAATGAATTCGGTCAAGCATATGCTAAGCAAATGTCTTAAATGATTTTTAATAAATTAACTCTGTATTCATTTGAAATGTTTTCAGTAACAGTATGATAAGGCAAAGATGTTTTGTTTTGTTTTGTTTTGTTTTGTTTTGCTTTGTTGTTTCCAAGCAGGCCACGGGGAAAGTCGGAGGAGTGGATCCCATTGACCCCCTCCTATTGTGTCCGTACTTCGGACTCGAGCCCAGCAGATGACAGCTTGTGAAGATGCCTCCCCGCCGGAAGAACTCATCACACAGGGACTGCTGTGCAAAAATAAAAGAGCAGGTAGAATCCATCCAGAGGACTGCACTGCCTGCACTCAGCAAGTTCATCTCAACAACCTAAAATGTATCAATTCAACAGAGGTCAGCTTCGTGCAGTATGAAAACCCCATTAATGCACATGATTTAAGAGTCAGCGCCAGCAGATCTTCACTGGATTCATTTTCTCATCCAAATTGCTGAAGAACAAAGCAGTGGCCCCCTCGCTCTAGAGTGTGCACACTTCTCGTGCGTGGAAAGTGATTCGCCAGCGTGTGTGCCACTCACGCCAAGGGACTCCCACTCCATCACCCAGGCCACAGTCAAAACCACTTTAGCAGCAGGCTTGGGACCACGAGGATTCTCCAGTCTGTCGCTGATCACAGCCCTTGGAAAACCTACGCTTTCATTCTTTCCACTTCGCCCCGTGCCGTCTGCTCCGATACCATCTCGACACAAATAAAAGCCTGAGGATTTGTCTGTGCCTGTGCATTTGAATGCCCACAAGACCTCTGCTGTGTTCTCTGTGTCTGCACAAGTCCCCACGCCAGCACTGGTAACAGGTAACACTTACGCTCCAAAGAAGGCCTTGGGAAGCAGAGGACCCTGCCTGTGCTCACGGCAGAGCCACAGGCCACACTGCAGAGAGCAGGTGGCAGTCAGCACGGTACCGTGCCACCAGCCTTCCTCCACACCCTTTGTCACGATGGAAGTATTCACCTACACATCCTCTTCATACCCAGGATGTTTTTCTGATTTTCTAAATCAACATAAACATATTTGGCTTTGGCTCCATCTCATCATCGGTTAAAACTCAGAATCTTGTTTTATAGCCTGTTAAATTTTATCCTGAAAAGTACAATGTAAAAACTGCTCTTATGTCGAAAAGAAATGGTAGGGAAATGGTGGAGTCTTTGAAATGACTGTATATTTTCATGGTTAATTTCTCATAGAACCTGGGAACAGTCTGTACTAGGTAGAACTTCATGAAAGAATATTCATGTTTTATGTATTTATAAATACATAAAACAAAGACTCCTAATTGGTGAGCTCACTAGAACCTTATTTCCACTCTCCCAGCCAGTTAATTTTGGTGTCTTTGCTAGTAACACAGCCTTGCCCAACTCCCTCAACCAACGGTCTATTTCTACTCCAGGCAGTAATGATTTAAGAGGAAAAGGGATCCCTTTTACTCCTAATGAGAATGCAGGGGCCCTGGAAGTACTGATTGCTTGATTTTAAATTGCTCTTATCAAAATGCTACATACACATAAGCAATTGTGAAATTTCCCCTCAACTACTGGGCCCCAATTACCACAATCAGGACTTTTGAAAAAAAATCACCAGAAGTAAGTCAAACTATATGCACAAAGGACAGAGAGAGGCAGGATTTTCTGGTCACCTGATGAACAAATCAGTTGCCAAAGCATTGGGGATGATACAACACCCATCAGTCCTGATGCAACCAGCAAATGATTACTAATGCACCCATCCATAAAAGCTCTGCCTTCAGGCTGCCTTCATTAGTGCTTCAAAGTTCAGAACATAATTGCATTATCTCACTGAGCTTTCGGTTCCAGCAAAGACACACAAGACACTGAGAAGCCCCCCCACTGAGCCATGGACAGAGGAAGAGGAAGCTGAGCAAACTTTGGGAAGGGTGTTTTTCCTCTCTCACTGACTCCCCCACACCTCCCCTCCTCGCTGGGGAAAAGCACCTCACTATCAATCAAGCAGCTTTAATCCAAGTCCTTCACTGCCCTGGGAGCTAATTACCTCATTTGTAAAACCAGTGAGCTATGATCCTGCAGAAAATGATCTTTACCACCTTTTCCAGGTTGGAAGCATACTTCTAGAAGACTCTTCTAGGTCTAACCTGGATAGAAACACTGTCTTTAAAATACGGATGCGAGTCAATCTGACACTTATTTTCCAGCAAAAGAAACTGAAGCCCAAATAAATAGGAGGCAGTCATGCAGCTCGCTAAGCCTCGCTCAGCTCAACAATGCTGAGCCCAGGAGATCACTCTGGGGCTTCTGTCCCTCACCCCACCGCAGCGCTGAAAAGACATAAAATGGTTAATGTCATGATACCTCCA
>PVJX010040767.1:0-15020 GCA_004027295.1 Dolichotis patagonum | reverse complement strand
CTAAATTTGTCTGATGTTTTCTGTGGTGGAAGAGGGTTATGGATATTTGGCAGGAAAGTCTATGGAAAAGAGTTCCTCTCTGCATTGTACCCTACCAGGAAATGCCTTATACCATCATGACATTACTGTGGGGTTTACTGTAGCCATTTGGTTAAGGTGGTGTCTGTCAGGTGTCTCCACTAGAAAATGATTTTTTTTTCTTTTCCATAGTCTGATCTAATCAACATTCAAGGAGAGATGAATTAAGCCTCATCTCATATAAGGATTATCACAAAATTTGTAATGATGTTGAAAATACCAATCTGTTTAATAGTTGGAGAGATGTACTTTGAAGTTATACAAATATCCCATTCAAAATTTTATCCTTTAGTTGTAGTATGCACTTGTGGATCTTGATCTAATAGTAATTCTATTTCTCTAATTCCTTCTATGTATATTATTCAAAATTCTTCTAATGGTGGCCCTGAAGCAAGGCCAGCAGATTGCTGTAGCTGCTGGTTTCAAACAGGAGCCTAAAGAGAATTCTTTCTGTGGTCTGATGGCCATTTCAGAACTTTGGAAATGGAATGGTCAATTCATCAGAAAGAAATAGCAGGTGAGTATGGCAGACTTTAGGGGGCCTGCAGGGGAGAGACCCTGGCACCTCAGGACCTGCACCATGCAGCTGACTGGGAGTGACTGGAGAACAAGGAGCTCCACCCTTCTCTGAGGGGTGGCTGTGATCCTGCCGGTGAGTGAGCTGAGAATCAGACATCTCATGTCGTCCTGTCCCCTGTCCTGTGTCCCCCCCTCCCTTAGCAAATGGGAGCCAGTTAACTACACACCTTGTGAAAAGATTGGCTATGGTATTTAGTATGAGTTCCCCATATGCAAAAATATTGACAACCATTTGGAAGAAAACAAGAGACAATATGACAGACAGATCCCTGGTTGTCTAGCTTTGAAATTTGTGCTTTCTTATGTCCCGTTCTGTTCTGTTTTGTTGTGTGTAATTTTACCTCCTTAAAATAAAATTAAAAAAAAAATATATATATATATATACACATATGAGGGGAAAGAAAGTACTCTAAAGGATTTAACTGCAAGTATATTTAAGTGTGTAAGATAGATGACCACATTATTGTTTTTGTTAGATTGTTGAGCAGAACTGTTAACAGTCTCACTGTTTGAATGTCTACTTTGTGTGCTTTAATTTTGTAACTTGAACAACTATTTCCAATGATGACAGTATGTAACTTATCAAGTGGCGCTTTCTTAGTGTTTTTGTTTTTGTTTTGTTGTTGTTCTTGTTGTTCTTTATTTTTGCCTTTGGAGTTCTGTATTGTTGCTACTCTTTTTCTGTTTAGTTTGGTTGTTTTCTTTTTCATTTTTTCTCTTTAAATAAAATTTTCAAAAAAATTCTTCTAATACGCTCCTTTCCTGTTATTTATTTATTTATTTATTAACTTATGCCATGTTACACTCTTAGATATTTATTTCATTTTTGTTCCTGGCTCATCTTCTTATCATGAGGTACAGATTTTAATTCCTGTTCCTCAAGTAAAGGAACTAAGATTCAGAATGTTTCCATGACTCACCCAGGATCACAGTCACTTATAGTGACAAACAGTATCTGTGTTCCAATTTCCTCAGCCTGCGCTCTGTGCTGGAGCTGGCTTGCATCCATCCACAGTATGCAAAATAAATACCTCACAAACAAATAAATGAACAAACAGATGAAACTGAAAATTTACAAATTTGATTGATCATTGGAATGGAGTCTCAGTAATCTTATTTTAACAGTACAGGGAACATCTATTGTGTAGTAAGGAGCTTTGAATAGAAACCCTGCAAAGGAACCTTATTCAGCAATAAAAATGCTTCACTTTGATCCCAGAGTGTTGGTGTTTCTTTGGCTTCTGCCCAAATGTTCAGAATATATCACCATTTTCTTTGGCCTGATTTGGTTTAGAGGAAAATGAAATTATTCCTGTGCACAGAATCCCAATATCTGATCCTTCTGATAATTCACCATAATCTCAAATGCATAGCTTTAGCAATGCTCCCAGGAATCTCAGCGTCCCCAACAAGAAGTCAAGCCACACCAAAGTTGCACAGGGGGCCCTCAGTTTGTGCTAATGAATTTGCTTGTCATTTTTTGTGGTTCCTTTGGGAGAATATCACATGTCCAGACCTCCTCCATTTAACTGCGGTAACATTCTGAGTTGTATTTTTAACTATCAGCTTCAGTAAAGAAGTTGCATTAACATATCATGTCCTAGAAACAGAAGCCTTGGTAGAAATGCTAATACCTTGTTCAATTGCTGACACACAGTGTTAGATGAATATTTGAAGAATGAACCCAGGAAGAAATGAGTGCACAGAAGGGAATCATTGGAGAAGTATTCATGCAAAATATTGGGCTCCAACAGGACAAGAAGGATGATGGAGACAGGTACAAAGAGCTTGTCACAATACTGAATGTCACTTCTTTATGGTTTTAATCATGTCAGACAGTAATATAACTTTTCCCTTTGTTAAAAGCTCCCAATAATTATAAAAGGTCAACACTTTATAATATCACTGTGAGTCTTTCAAGACCGTGTGGTGGTGTGCAGAATTGGTCTATAAGACCAAAAGATGACAAAGAAGCATTCAACTGCCCAGTATGGGGCCACTTAACACCCATGCTATTTTCCTAGCCCAGATGTACTCTTACCAATTCTGGTTTACCTGGCATCATTTAGTTCTGAATTCTGGGCTCTGACACCCAAATTCCAGCTAAGAGCAGTTTCTAGCCAATCTGCTATCTGGCAATGGCAGTAAGTGGTCACTAACATTCTACGCAGTTACAACTGTTCATGTTGGACAGAGGACACAGGGGCCTGCACGGGTATACCATAGTAGCTCAGGTAGGGTACAGCTCTCAGTCTGAAGGAAACATGATCCGTACTTTTGGGATGTTTCACATTTACTAACTTGCTATCAGCACATTTATAGTTTCCACTGTGACTCACAAGTTACTTGCTGACTTTCTACCTGTAATTACTCTCATCTCTGCTTTATATGTTTATGTGTTTCACTCTCTATACACCAGAATTGATTTTTTAAAATAAAAAACAAAAGTTGAGCACAAGTGGTTTCTGACACTTCTTGGAACATTCAGTCACCAGGTGATGGAAGAAGGAGACACAGAATCATGCATGGAAGTAAAGCACAACAGCTAACAGAGAAGGACACTCTTCCACACTCCCGAGATTTCCATAGCCAATGCATGTTGAGTTATTCTATGACACAATGAACCTACCACTCAGGTAAGTGATGAGGGTTTTTCTTCCTTCAGTTCAAACCACAGATGGAAGCAGTCTCTCATTATAAAGCTGGATAACAGTTGCCTGCACAGCCAAGGCCTTTCCTGGCTCCTTCCAATGAAGACCAAAGAAATAATTCTGATGTGAGTATAAAGTCACTGGGGATTGGGCAGCAGCAGTGACCTCTGAGAAAACAATATCCAAGTGCCATTTCTCTACTGGGCAGTGCACATCTGGCTTATTTACTACACAGCTTTGTCCATGCATTGCCAGATACAATCCTGGCCACTTCAACTACAATTTGCAAAGGAACATTCAGAAGACAACATATAAGCAGAAAGTTAAAATGTGAAACAGGGCACTTTTTAAAATATGTGTGTTAACCATGCAAATTTTTAGTTCCTTAACTTCCTGTTTTAGGAATGATTTCAAGGCCTCGAAAGTCTACTGGACAAGGCAAACCCACCCTCCTACCTGTCTTTCAGGAGCAAATAAGTGACATAGTGAGATGGAAAGAGGAGGGGAAGACACCATTTAAATATGGTGAGATTTCCTGCCATGTCAGCTGATGGGGATGAGAGGGCCATGGACATCTGGGTAGAACAGAAGCTGAATGAGCAAACCTTTAGGGTCTGTGGGGCAGAAACACAGCCCTAGCAGAAATGCTGCCGGTCTCTTCCTCGGGGGCCAGAGGTCAGAGGGCTAACACACCATGCAGAGGCATTTGGCTTCTACTGCCTTTGTCCTATGTCACTCCCTCATCACCACTGCCCAGCATACACTCTCTTTTTACAGACACACAAACTCTTTCTTCACTCCCGCAGGTGCATCCCAGAAACCTAAAGGGAGAGGAGGCAAGGAATTTGCACAAAGTTGCTTTTAGGCCAATAGCACCTCTCAGGTGACTGCTATAAACAAATCTAAAACTACCCACTGGGGATGGAACTTAAAGTTGCATCTTGCAGGATTTCCACAGATAAACACCCTCTAGAATAAGCTCAGATCTCCAAACTGCAAAGTAAAGGAGTCAACAATATGTCATAAATAGAGCAAGAAAACGGGCAGAAGCCGGCCCCACTCAAAATGTCAAATAATTGAGATATCAAAGATACAGCAAAGCTATTTATTCAAACAACTTTAGGAATAAAAGAAAACATCAGAAACATGGGGAAAGGATAAGATTGACTTTAAAAGAATTAAATAAAACTGAAAATACAGTGCCAAAAATTACAATTGCCCTAACACAGAGAATCTTTACCGAAATTAAAATTGGCCTGACCTAGGAAAACTTCACAGTGTCTCTATGGTTCTTTAAACACAAAGCTGAAATGCGTGATTGGCAGCCTTACGCCTTGTAACTCTTATCTTTTATCTCACTTGATGGTCTTTGTAGTTGCTATTTTTAAAACTTTATTTAATCAGCAAAACTAAGCTTGCATTTTCTTTGCTGTTCTCTACATGTGTTTTCTAACTATCCTGGCTTTTCCTCTGCTCTTGAACACAGGCTTCCTCTAGTCTAGACTTACGAGTGTGGCCTCTACCCTGTCCTCATCTCTAGGCAGAGATTCAGGGGCCTCTCTGGTGACTTTGCTGCTACACTGGTGACTATGATAAATGGCCACACCAGCCACTGTGGCCTTGAGCCCAGTAATGACCCCACTCTGAGCATCTCAGCAAGTTAAATTCTAACCCAAATGATGCAATAGCCAGGATTTCCAGATGGAAGTACTTACCCAAAATTTTGCTAAAAATCCATACTTACAGGAAATATTCTAATAGTAAGACTGAGGAAGAGATAAAAAGATTAACGTTAGGATAACCATTTGTAAAGCAATAAAATAAGAATCTTGTAGTAATCTTTATGCTCACTGATACTCCCTGCTGGGCTGTTTTCTGCTTGGATGAAGGATGCAAGAACTCAAATATACTTGGTAAGCTGCACCCCCAAAAATTAGCACAGTTTCTGAACTGAGGAAAGAAAACAATCACATCTGCTGGCCTCCTATAGTGTTGACTGCTGCAACATTAGACAATCACAAACTTTTAAATCAACAAACATTATAAGGGTCATTAATTAACTCCAGATACCACGTCCTGCGCCATGGTGAGCCTCAGAGGGGTGCGTAGTACAGCGGCAGGAGCCCGTGGGGTTCCGTAGACACGGACATAGACTGAAGCTGCGTTGGTGACGAAATCAGAGAATAAAGACTCTAAATACTCTGACCTGGTACCCACGCACTCATAATCACAGAGTACACATGTTCTCTTTTATTGGTAGATGGCAATAGGATTCCAGGAAAGAAAATCAAGACAGATGTTACACAATGTAACAGATACTCCTGCAACACACTGGTTAAAAACCCCTAAGATATTAGACTCTTTTAAGAACCTTGAATAAAATTTTTTAAGTTATGGATAGGTCACAACAAAGTAAATGAATTTCTCTAAGTTCAGAAAACATGAGAAAGCAAGTCTGGTTAGTAAGTCAGAACTGTGTGTGTGGCATACCACGACATATCTGAGGGTCGATTTGGGCAGAGCAGCGGCAGAGAAAGGGAAAACTTAACCAAACCAAGAAAACTTAACCAAAGCAAGAGGTGGAGAAATGAAAAAGAGGATCTTAAGAGCAACTAGAGAGAAAAGCAATAATATGTGGACAGACCAATATTTAATCTAACACCTAATTTTGCAATCAGGGGAAAGAAAGAAGTTGAAGAATTAGAACCCTCAGTTACTGCATATTCTCAACCTATATTTATATTCCATTTTAAAAAGTATCTTTTAAGAAAAAAATGAAGTAAAATGCAGTCACTTACATAAAAATGAGTTTGCCATTCACAGACCTAAACTGAGACCTCTAAAGGACGTTATTCAAAACACAAAGAGAAATTACTGTAAGGAAAAATCATAGGAAAAGCATATGCTAGATATGTGATCTAAATTCAACAAACATTATTGCATAACATAATAATTTCTTTTGAGGCAGGGTCTCATTATGTAGTTCAGACTGATTCTGAACTCACTATGGAACCTAGACTGGCCTTGAACTCGCAGTAATCCTCCTGCCTCAGCCTCCTCAGTACTGGGATTACAGGCATGCACCACCATGCCTGACCAGAATAATTTTTTGAAATTAAGAACAAACAAGGATTTAAAAGGTAAGCAACAATATCATGTATGTTTGGGGTGTGTGTTTGCAACCGAAGCATTATTCCATCTAATGATATTTGACGAGGACTTAATATCACCAAGAAATATTTGATGCTCTAGGTAAACGATAGTGAACAAATAGTTAAAAATTATTGTCCCTGTAAAATTTGTGTATTAGTGAAAGAAAGCAGTAAACAAACAAATGAATAAAAGATAGTGATAAGCTCTGTGGAGAAAAATACAGAATAATCATGTCAGGAGGAGTAAGAGCTGGGGAGCATTTTTATAGCCTCATATCTGTCTTGCAGATACCTACACTTTGGATGAATTTCTTATAATACATAGACAATTATGCTAGTGTTTTTGTATTTTTGAAGGAGATTCATACTCTTAGTTTTACCTTAAATATATAAAATTCAGCTCTTAAACCAAAAGATAGAAGTATAATATGTATCTTTGAAATACGTATGAGAATAGATAATAGAATAAGGGAGTAAAATTGATGTAAGAAAGTCAAGAAGGGAGAAACATATGAAACAGGAAGAAAGACAAGTGGAAAGTTTTCAGATGGGTTCAATATATATTAAAATATTTCCAAAATTATAGTAAATGAAAGTGGATTGAACTTTCTGGGTAAGTGGCATGAACTCTCAGTTTTGTTACAAAAAAATGAGGTATATACGCCCTTTGGATGAAACAGGACTTTAGAAAACACAGAACTGTCAAACAGCTGAAATAATTATGCTAAGCAAATATTACTCAAAGGTATCTTGTATCTCTGTATTGTATCCATCAAAATAGACTTTACCTTAAATGCACACATAAAACCAGAATTAAAAACATTGTAACATAATGAAAAAGATTTCAGTTTTCCTGGGTGATGTAATAGTTTTAAATTTAACCCTTCAATTTTACCAAAACATGTAGAGTAAAACCCAAAGAACCAAAAGGGAAAACCGACAATTCTACTCATTTGTAGGAGATACGGACATACTCTATTGTGATTTATACAGTGAGTAGACCAAGTAGAACTCCTCAAAATTAGTAAGCATGGAGAGGATTTAAATATTACTGAGATTAATTAATGAGTATGAAGACTGAGGAAGTTGAGGAGGATATTGTGTGTAATACTGTGTCTTCAATCACATGTGGAGTAGTTAGAAACACAGCAGAGACCACTATCTCATAGATGTCTTATCCTTCTAGAAGAACACAGATAATTGAACAAATAATGCATATGATATATGAAATAATGATAAATAGTGAGAAAGGGAAGATCGAACATGAGGGGAGTAGGGTGGGACAGAGTGCCAACTTTAGACAGGTAACTCATGCAGACCTCGCCACAGACAAAGACTTGGGTAAAGAACAGAGCACGTGTTGAAAGGAGCAGTGTCACCCCCGAGGGGAAGCATTTCAGGAAGACGCTGCTAGCGTGGAGAAGCCTGGAGGTGTGTGTGCCGGAATTATTCCAGCAAGGTGGACCCGTGCCGCTGAAGCCTGGGGCAGAATGACCAAAGGCAATAGGCAGTGGAGGTCAGGTATGAAGAAGGGCCTCAAAGGCATTGAAGCAAATGCTAATTTTTTTCCATGACTGAGAAAGGATAATATTGGGAGAGAGGTTTTGAGCTAATTTGCATTTTATTAATACCACATTGACTTTTAGGCCACAGGGGAACAAGTCACTTGGCTCTTCTGAATCTGAGTGAGGAACTACTGTGACCTAGAACCTGAAGGTAGCGAAGAGACGCAAAAAGGACTGGATTCTGGATTTATCGTGAAACAGAGTCAGTGGGATTTGCTGGCAAATTGGATTTAAGACATTAAAGTCAAGCAAGACCCCAAGGTCTTTTTGTGCAAACAACTGAAAGGACAGCGCTGCTGGTTCCTGACAACAGAGTCTGTGAGGGGCAGAGTCTGTCACAGACAAGCCAGTCACACTTCTACGAGACACACTGCTGGCTGGTGTGTGTGAATCTGGAGTTCAGGGGAGAGTTGTCACCACCTGAATGCTTTTTATAGCCTTGTACTAGGAGGGGAGATCATCAAGGAAGGAAGTGTTGACAGGAAAAAGACCCAAGGGTTGTGTAGCTGTGGTATTTATACACAGTGGAGAGCATTACTCCGTCATGGATAAGAATCTGGGTGCAACTTGAGACCATGATGTTAAGTGAAACCAATCAAACACAACAGCTTAAATGTCACGTGGTTTCCCTTATATGAGAAAACTAAAGTATAAATAAAGGGCAAATAAAAGACAGAGAATACAAAACAGGGAAATTGATAGACCAAGAGATAACAGGAGAAAGAAGGAAGGGAGGGGAAAGCGATGTAAAAGGATTAAGTGCTATGTACATGTACCAACTCCTCACAATCAATGTAATCATTGTGTACTGCAAATGTGTACTAACAGATATTTAAAAGTTAGGAAGCTAAAGAGGAAATGGAAGTGCGTCTGAGGGATGCTCTGACACGCAAAAAGAAAAACTAGCATAACAGAATGTATCCAGTGGAGCAATTTACATAGAACAAGAACTACATAAATGCACATAATTGCAAAATTTTAAAGTAACAGCAAACTGAATTCATCAGTGCTGGAAAATGAAATCTTATAATGATCCAATCAGGTTTATCACTGGAGTACATGACTAATATAACATCAGAAAATTTAACAGGATTCTCGCCATATGGATATTAAAAAGGGTCCAATTATCACATGAAGGAGATGGAAATGTGTTTGAAAAAATTCAACATCTATTTATGGTAAAAAAAATTTCCAGCCAGCTGGGCATTGTGGCACATGCCTGTAATTCCAGCCTGCGAGACGGAGACGGGAGGGTCATCACTGAGTTTGAGGCCAGGTTGAGCTGCAAAGAAAGACCATGTCTCAAAATAATAATAATAATAATAATAATAATAATAATAATAAATTTCCAGCCAAATAATAAAAGACTGGGTGGTTCTTACACTGATCATGTCCATCCAAAACTCAATAGCAGTAATCCACTAGGCAGACAAATAGTGGAGCTATCTTTTAAAAATAAAATGACAAGGCAAGAATGTTTGCTGTTCATTATATCTTGTTAAGCATTGCATTGAAAATCTTGGGGCTCTTAGGAAG
Source organism: Dolichotis patagonum (assembly GCA_004027295.1). Classification (NCBI taxonomy): domain Eukaryota; kingdom Metazoa; phylum Chordata; class Mammalia; order Rodentia; family Caviidae; genus Dolichotis; species Dolichotis patagonum. The sequence goes on along the minus strand of PVJX010040767.1, from coordinate 5,459 downwards.
AGTAAAAGCTAAAATACATAAGGGTTGGCATGGAAGTCATACAAGTTCATTTTTAAAGAGTTGTCTCATTGTCTACAGTGAAAACCCAAAAGATTTTACAGAAAAAATCTAGCATTAATGAGTTTCAAAATATAATTAGATAAAACTCCATTTCTATATAACCATAGCTCAAAAATGCAATTTTAGAAAGATAGCCTTATATCAGATATGTAATATGTAAGCCACATAACTGGTATGTATTTTAATTAAAAAATAATTGAAAATAATGTACAAGTTATTTGTTGAGAAAATTATGAAACTTGATTTAAAGACATTTTTTAAAGAAGACTAAATAAATGCTCTTTGAAGTTCTGGCCCAAGATCATTTGATCTTGGGCCAGAACACTAAACATCACAAAGACATATCAATTATCCCTAAAATGAACTATAGTCTGCATATAATTTCATCAAAATGATGAGAACTTTTTAGATGAAATTCAATAAGTTGCTTCTAACATCTGTGTAATAGACCAAAGGCCAAGAAGAACCAATACTCATATAGCCATAAAACATAAAACAAGGAGAATTCACAGGATAATAAGTAAATATAAGACTAGAATAGAAAACAGAAACCAGAAACAAAGTCTTACATATATGTAATTTGTTATTCTGATGGATATAGCATTGCACAAGGGAAAATAAGGGGCTTTTTAATAAATGATGCTAGAAAAATTGGTTACCCATATGGAAAAATTGAAATTATACCTCTAAGGCCAAAACACACAAAGAAAGAAATTTCTTGTATATTGCAGACTTAAATATAAAAGGTAAAAGTTTCAAATGTATTTCTATGACTTTGCAGTAGAAAAACAAGGATTGACCATAAAAGAAAAGTATTTTACAAGATTTTTAAAAAATTAATGATTATTTTAGCATTAAGAAATTTTGTTCTTCAAAATATTTCAAGAAGTAAAATAAATTCAAGCTATAAATTGTAAGAAGTAGTAGAACAAATATTACATATCTATTATATCTTCAACAAATCAACAAGCAAAAGGCAATAAAATATATGAAAAAATGAATATATTTACAAGCATTTTCAAAGAAAAAATGACTAATAAATACATGGTAAAAATAAATAATAGAGCATTACAAAATAAAACAGTGAAATATAATTCATAATCACCAATATGACAATTTTAAAATCTGACAATATAAATAAGAAGGTGGAACAATTATACACTAATGATGAAAATTCAACTTAGTACAATTGATTGAAATTTCTATTTGCATCATCTTATAAAACTGATAAACACAGCCTTCTGACCTAGAATTGCATCCTAAGCATACATTAGCTATACCTCAAAGAAGCACCATCCAATAAAAATTTAGTCCAGCCACATATGTAATTTAAAATTTCTCATAGCCACTATCCACATAATAAACAAAAACTGAAATTACTCCTAATGATAGATTCACTGTAGTTGATTTAATCCAATGAACCAAAATATTGTTTCGACATGTAATCACTGTGAATAATGTTAATTAGAAATATTTTACATTTTTCGTACTTAGTCTCTAAAACTCATACTGGCAACACAAATCAAATCAGATTAACCCCATTTCATGTTCTCAAGAGCCAAATGTGAGTAGCTTGTACCACCCTGGATAGTTTGCATCAAAGCAACGTTTATATCTCAGTAACACAGTTCACAAGAAAACCTGAAGAAAACCTGAAGGAAACCAACATACCCACTGGCACATCTCTGTAGATATGGAAAAAGGAAAGAATGATCTGACTTAATAAGAGTAAATCGAAGGAAAAACCGTATGAACTATGCGGCAAGAGCTGGGCTGTGTACTTTATACCCAGTATCTTATTTAAACCTCCAAAGCAACCAAGTGGGCTGATTAAAGAATGGATTTCACACAGGAGGAAGTAAACTTAAAGTCTACAGGACTCAGATCAATATACCTCCCACAGTCACATGGGTAAGTGGTGGCTTAGACAAAGATTTGGATGCTGATGAGTGTCACAGCCTAACGTGCTCAGTATTAGGTTCCTACTCAAGTGTTCAAGTTGCTGCTGTCTTTCGATGGTGTTTTGTTTGTTTTGGTCTTGGTGATGGATGGGGGTGGAATTCAAGGTCCTATGCATGCTGGGCGTGGGGGTCCACCAACCAGATGCTCATGCCTGAGTCTTTTCTTGCAGGATGCATTTAACGTTTGCTGAGACTTTTAAAATGCTGGCTGTACACTAGGTGTTGAGTCTGCAGCAGGCCTCTAACACTCACCAAGCCATGGGTAGTCATTGCCCTCTGTTACCAATGAGAAAACTGAAACTCAGAAAGTTCCACTAGACCTAAGTTCATACGTTTCGTCAGTGGCAGTGCCAGCATGCCAATCTGAACTGTGGGTGTTTCCTGAATCTTAATAAATACTGAAGAGAAGGGCAGGTATTATAGGTCAATGGTAGAGCACTTGCCTGGCAAGTGTAAGGCCCTGGGTTCAAAAATGAAAAAAAATGAATAAATGCTAAGGAGACAGTTTGCAGCTGAGCAGACTATGTATTTTATGTTTCCTTGTGTGAGCATGAAAGTAGTTAAAATGAAAATTGTAATGCTTACATGGTATATGGCTATGTGTAAACCACACATAGGGACAGGACACACCTAAGGCAAACAAAAGGAGCCTGGTCCTATCACTGGTGAGTGAGGAGGGGAAATGGAAGGAGATGCAGACCAACTAAAGATGGCCAGGAGGGCAGGTGGGCAGGTGGGCAGCAATGCTGAAGTTGTGTCCATTTAATGAAACTGAAGGTAGGGGCAAAGTATTGGGTGGGTTAGGCAGTTTTACTTTTTTAAAAGTATGTTTTGAAGCTTGAAGCTATATACGGTGAATAATTCATGCTGTTTGGGAATCACAGAAAGGCTTTGAGACGTTCTAGGAAAAAGAAGAAGGGGGAAAAAATCTGTCCAGAGGGGTTTGTGAGTTTGGAAAGAAGAGGTTATGTGTACTACATGTTAATGCAAACCTGGCCAGGTGTCCAGAGCAGCAACGCTCACCACAGCTCACGTGATGAGGAGTCAGGCTGCTTTCAACAGGAGTTCAACCAGCTTTGCAAATGTTTTTCATTAAAAAATCATCACACAGTGAGCATTCTGTGGGGCCTGCAAGACTGAAACAGGCTAGCCTTTTTACGCGGCTTCTACAAGCTTTATAGCTTTCTGTCCTTTCCCTTCCAGGTCAACTTTACTCCTTGATATTCTCGCCACTGCTTCTGCTCTGCCTCCCTAATTCACTGGGCAGGAGCACTGAGATGCCAGAATTTAACATGAAAAACTTGTGATTCTAGAACTGCAGCTAAGACAAGAGGGTTGGGGAAGCTCATTGGGTGACTTAATCCAGGTTTCTGTTGGTTCTGTGAACTCTGCTTCTGAGATACTTACTCTTCAGCAAACCACCAGGTATTACAGGAAGACACAATAGTAAGATACAATCTCAGCCATGAAATCCCCCCACCAGCTATCTCAGTCCCACAGGGCAAGTCTCTGGCTTCCTCTGCTGGGACCTGGGGGTACCCCAGGAAACGACAGCCACAAGCATGTGGCCACATAGTAGGTGAGACTGGGATATCCTTTGAAAATAGAGAGACGTGATCTAGGAAAAAAAGAGAAGCCAAGGCCAAGAAAATTATACAAAAGGCTAGATTCAAAGAGCACCTGTGAGAACACAGGACAGGAGGCCATGCAGAGAATGTCCTAAAAAGTTCAGAAATTGTCAACTAAGAGACAATAAGACTGAACCACAACCTTCTCCTCAGAAGTCACCCATGCAGTGGGACTGTGCATGCAGAGTGGCATCTCTAGACCATGAAGTCTCACCCTGGCACCCTCGGTGGCTCCTGACACAGTGCTGTCCTACAGTGGGCCAGTTCCTCCTCTTCAAGCAATGATTCCCCCCAACTTCTCTCTTCTCACCAGGTCTTCGGTCTCCTGTCCTAAAGTTTAAAGAATAGCGATGATGATGATGATGATGATGATGGCAATAATGGCCCATTTTACTAATTACTATGTGACCAAAGGTCTCTTCCTGAGAGTCATGTGTTCCTCAAAATAACTCAGTGATATAGAAGTATGCAAATAGGAAGATGATGATGGTGATTATATCCATTTTAACAAAATTATATATTATACCCATTTTGGGAAAATGAAGCATAGCTTATGGAACAATCTAAATTTCTAAAGTTTTTTTTACTGTGAAGGTTATATTTGGACTTGGGCCTAGCTTTGACCTCTGTGCTCTGAATAACTGTAGCAGATCCACAGATCCTTTTAAAAAGGAAAAAAATCCTGTGAGCCTCCTATATTGATTAAAACGAGCTATAAAACTCCTAAAAATCATTAAACCAAAACCAAACATATACATTAAAAACATTTAATAACTAAACTATAAGACCGATAAAATTCAAATTAAAAACATTAATTCACTGTGGTGAAGAGTGTTGTCCTGTCGAAGAAGCTAGATCATCGCATTGGTTTTAATAGTAGAAGGATGAGTCCCAGGTCAGATTCTGAGCTGAGTAATTTCGTTGTGTGTTTTGGCTTCAGTAGTTCAGATAAGGCCTGTTAACATAAGTATGTTATTAATTATTTTAACAGTTTACTTGCTGGTTCACAACAAATAGACTTCACATTCTTCCAAAACACAGCCCACACACAAGCTTCTAGTGTCAGTTTTCATTAAGCATCAGTTGATAACTCTGCCATGTTATCTTGTTGACTTGGAAAGAGGGTTACGATTGTAGCAGTATTGATGTTTGCATTAAAGCAGATAATAACCAGAAACAGGGCACATTTCGTGCATCTGGCTGCATGTCCAGTGCAGAAGCAGAGGCCCTCTGACTTCTCCCAGGTCGGACCTCCAGCAGGGTCTGTGCAGTTTGGATTTCCTGTCCGGGGGCGCACTGTGCTGCCTTTGATGGGTGGCCATGCCTGCGTGCCCCCTGAGGCTCCGCTCTCCATCACCCGCAATGGCATTCACTTAGCAAAAACAATATTTATAAAAGAAAATGCAAAAGTACATGTACAAATGACAATTTTTGAAACAAGTACTCTTTTGAGGTTGAGAGGGTTTGAACCCAGGGAAAAGGAACAACGGCCTTAGCCTATGAAGCATTTAGACTTGCAATTTTGTCCGTGAGCGCCAGCCTGACAAGCATGCGCTGCGCGTGCTGACTTCCCAGTATGCAGTAAGCAGAGTTGGAACAGCTCCTTTAAAGATTCCCCACTACTAAAAGCATTGGTCCTGGACTCAGCTCTTACATATACCTTCAAGTCCTCTCCTCAGCCCCTTCGCACTGAATCCAGAACCTATAGACCCGTGGTACCTTCCTCCATCCCCTCCGCCCACCCTTCCTGCAGGTTTAGAGCCTCCTGCATCCCAGCCCTCAGATTTCCCCAAGAAAGGCCCATCAACAA